>VKOC01047014.1:0-17990 GCA_009364415.1 Spea multiplicata
AACAAAATCAGTCCAGCAGCTCTCCTGGCTGGCAATAAGAAGAGAGAGTGAATTGAACCAAGCTGGGCTTTTTAAACCCTCCTGATTAGACCAGGTGAGCTGTACTTGGTCACCTGTAAATCCTGGTCTGGATTTTAAAGGCTGTTGGAGCACCAGCCCACCCTGCTCTTCTGGATACTCCACCCCAGGGACCCATTACACAATTTACAAGTCACTTCCTATATTGTAGTTTTTATTGTGATTCTCTTTCCCTGGGGCTTTAATTTTACATATAAGGACACACAAAATTAGCCAAAGTAGGGCGTATATACCGCCCATCCACTACTGTACCGGCCTTTCTGTCACATATCCTCCCCCCCAGCTCATTCCTACAGGGGTGAGCGACCCTGGATATCAAGGAGTGTACCCTGGAGAGCCCGTCAGCATTTCCTTGTTTAAGACCTGCTCTGTGTTCCACAGTAAAATTGAAGGGTTGTAAACTGAGGAACCACCTGGTCACCCTTGCATTTGTTTCTTTATTTTGAGACATCCATGTTAGAGGAGCATGGTCGGTAATTAACCTAAATTTCCTCCCAAGAAGATAGTACCTAAGAGCCTCTAAAGCCCACTTACTCGCGAGACACTCCTTCTCTACTATGGAGTAATTCTTCTCTTGTGGGTTTAGTTTTCTGCTCAAATAAAAAACAGGGTGTTCTTCACCTTGGTACTCCTGGGAAAGGACAGCCCCCAAACCAACATCAGAAGCATCAGTCTGTACCACAAAATCTCTAGAAAAGTCTGGAGTTACCAAGACCGGCTGAGCACAGAGAGCTCCTTTTAAAGTATTAAAAGCTTGATCGGCTTCTGGAGACCACTTAACAGAAACTGGGGATCTTGCTTTTGTAAGGTCAGTTAAAGGGGCTGCAATAGTAGCAAAATCACGAATGAACCTTCTATAATAACTAGTTAACCCTAAAAATGCCCTCACTTGCTTTTTTGTGAGTGGTCGAGGCCAATTTTGTATAGATTCTACTTTTGCCAACTGCGGCTTCACCAACCCTCTCCCTATTGAATAGCCCAAGTACTTTGCCTCTTCAAGGCCAATAGTGCACTTGGCAGGATTGGCAGTTAAGCCAGCAGAGCGAATAGAATTAAGTACAGCTTGAACTTTAGGGAGATGAGATTCCCAGTCTGTACTATGGATAACAACATCATCGAGGTATGCTGCAGCGTAACGGACATGAGGCCTTAGAATCTTATCCATCATCCTCTGAAAAGTGGCAGGGGCCCCATGTAACCCAAATGGTAATACAGTATATTGAAAAAGACCATTTGGTGTTGAAAAAGCAGTTTTTTCCTTTGCCTGTTCAGTGAGTGGGACCTGCCAGTATCCTTTTGTTAAGTCTAGGGTCGTCAGGTAACGAGCCTTCCCCAGCCTTTCTATCAATTCATCAACGCGCGGCATCGGATATGTGTCACATTTTGAAATGCAATTTAACTTATGATAGTCATTACAGAATCTTATAGTGCCGTCAGGTTTTGGAACCAGCACAATAGGACTGTTCCATTCACTATGTGATTCTTCAATTACCCCCAGCTTTAACATTTTTCCCACCTCCAAGGTTATAGCTCTCCTCCGAGCTTCGGGAATTCTGTATGGTTTTAAGTTTACCTTTTTCCCGGGTTCTGTTATTACATCATGTTTGATGATACTAGTTCTTCCTGGAACTGCAGAGAAAATGTCCCTGTTTCTCCTGACAAAATCTCTGACTTCTTGTTTCTGATGCCTTGAGAGCGTCTCTGGAATATTTACCTCAGGATCAGTGATGGGAGGCTCTGGGGGCTTCAAAGCCGTTAAGACTTCCCTATCTTTCCAAGGTTTTAACAAATTGATATGATAGAGCTGCTCAGGTTTTCTCCTACCTGGCTGCCTTACTTTATAGTTAACCTCTCCCACCTTTTCAATGATCTCATAGGGGCCATGCCAAGTTGCAAGAAACGTATTCTCCACTGTAGGAACCAGCACTAGTACTCTATCCCCAGGCTGGAATACCCTGATCCTAGAATTACGATTATAGCAATTTTTCTGTGCTTCCTGAGCTTTCTGCATATGTTCTCTGACTACAGGCATGACGGCTGCCATTCGGTCCTGCATCTGTGCTATATGCTCAATCACACTTCGGTAAGGTGTGGTTTCCTGCTCCCATGTCTCTTTAGCTATGTCTAACAACCCACGAGGATGTCTCCCATATAATAACTCAAAGGGTGAGAAGCCAGTGGAAGATTGGGGAACTTCCCTAATGGAGAACATTAGGTATGGTAACAAAAAGTCCCAATTTTTGCCATCAGTGTCTACCACTTTTCGTAGCATACTTTTTAGTGTTTTATTAAACCTCTCGACTAAACCGTCAGTCTGGGGATGGTAAACTGAGGTCCTAATATGCTTCACTTGAAGGAATTTGCACAACTCTTTCATGACTTTGGACATAAACGGGGTTCCTTGATCCGTTAGTATCTCTTTAGGAATACCCACTCTACTAAACATTAACATGAGCTCTTTTGCTATATACTTTGCAGACATATTACGTAGGGGAACTGCTTCGGGATAACGAGTTGCATAGTCCATAACAACCAAAATATATTGGTGTCCCCTAGCTGATTTTACCAATGGCCCCACTAAGTCCATAGCAATCCTTTCAAAGGGTATGTCAATTATAGGTAGAGGTATCAGTGGGCTACGAAAAGCCTTGAAAGGGGCTCTGAGTTGGCACTCAGGACAAGAGGAACAATAGTTTGTTACTGCAGCAAATACCCCAGGCCAGTAAAACCGTCTAAGAATTCTCTCTCGTGTTTTTTCTACTCCCAGGTGTCCACCCAAAATGTGGCTATGTCCAAGACTAAGTACAATTTTTCGGAAAGCCTGGGGAACCAATAACTGTTTAGTGGTATCTACACCCTTTCTTTCTACTCTATATATCAGATCATTGATTACTTCAAAGTAGGGATTGGGCAATCTATTTTCTGTCTGATTAACAACTCCATTTGTGACTTGAATATTATTTCTAGCAGCAACTAATGTAGGATCTTCCCATTGAGCATGTTTAAAATTAACCGGACTGATCCCTAACTCTGGGAAATCATCCTCCTTCTCTGCGCTAGTACCAGCCTCCTCTCTGTTTCCAACAGTATTATCACCTACTAACACAGGTAAAGGGTGGATAGCTTTACATTTATTTTGTCTCATGTCATCCAGATCGTCTTCCAAATCAACATCAGAAAAGGGAAACATATAACCTTCACCAGTTTGACTGCTTCTTAATGAGGTATGGCCTGAGCTTTCTGTGGATCCCCACAGCTGGAGAAAGTTGGGGAAGTCTCGTCCAATCACCACATCATGTGCTAAACTGGGCATTACACCTACTCTATATTTTATATTACCATACTCAGTTTCAATTTGTACCTCAGCAGTGGGATATTCTCGCTTGTCACCGTGTACACAGATAATTCCCATTTTATGTACATGATCTGTTTCTACCTCAGGTATTACCGACTCGGCTACTAAAGTGACCATGCTCCCTGAATCTAGCAGTGCTCTAGACATTTTCCCATTTACATTCACATAACACCAATGAGAATTATCATTATTAGCAGAACCAACACATTGATAAAGAGAACATGGATTTTCCCCCATATTGCATTCCATACGTTCGTCGTTGAGTGGGCAGTCCTTGGCTGTATGACCAACCTCGTTACATTTATAACATTTGATAACATAGTCATATCCCCAATTAGTTCTTTTCCCAGGTTTGTTATGTCTGAATGCGGCTCTGACTCCTGGAATAGCGTCTCTGGTGTCTTGTGCATATACCTGCCGTTCTTCAGTGCCCCTTAAATCATGAACAGTCTTACCAGCTTTCCCAGGATCTTGGATCTTCTGATTGCGGGATTGCTCAGTTGAAACAGGACGTGCAAGTTCTCCTGCAGCTACATACCTCTCCACCAAAGCAATTAATTGGTCTGCTGTCTGAGGGTCACTTTGACTAACCCATCTACGCAGAGTGGGAGGCAAGCCCCGCAAAAACCGGTCCATTACTAAGAGTTCCACAATGTGGCTAGCTGAGTTGACCTCAGGCTGTAACCACTTCCTGGCCAAATGTATTAGGTCAAACATTTGTGATCTTGCAGCTTTGTCAGAGGAATATGACCATGAATGGAACCTTTGTGCACGTACTGCTGAGGTTACTCCAAGCCTTGCCAGGATTTCATCCTTCAACTTGCTGTAGTCACTGGCTTGTGCTGGCTCCAAGTCATAGTAGGCCTTCTGGGGTTCTCCACTCAGGAACGGTGCCAGTATACTTGCCCACTCAGCTGCCGGCCATCCTTCTCTCGCCGCTGTGCGTTCAAAAGCCAGAAGATATGCCTCAGTGTCATCTACTGCAGTCATCTTTTGAAGATAGTGACTTGCCCGAATCACCTTGGGTCCTTGATAGGTCCCTTCAGAGTCCCAGTTCAGCTTTTCAGACAAAGCGTGAATCTCCTGCTGTAGCGCATGGGTAGCGGTTTGCTGTTCCTCACGGGTCACTCTGAATGCCTCAGCTTGTGTCATAACAATCTGCTGCACCAAGGTATCAGTGCTTTCCTTCTGTGCTTTGGCCATTACCATAGCATTCTCTGCTTGAGCCAGCACCAGCTGCTGTAGGGCTGCACTATTTTCTGCAGCTCTCCTATTAGCTTCCTGCTGTGCAGAAGTAGACTGGATCAGTGCTTTAATAACTTCCTCCATGGTAAGTTTCAGGTAGCTTTATACCCACAGACACATAAGTGATACCCGCATACTCCACCAATTGTAACTGAACGTCCTTTGAAACACAAGGAGTTAGTCAGAGATCTTTCAGAGTCACTTGTCTTCTAGGGTAAAAAGCCAATTCCAGATCCAGATAGAATTTAAATATTTATTTTCTTCAAATCAAAACACAGCAAACAAACAAAATCAGTCCAGCAGCTCTCCTGGCTGGCAATAAGAAGAGAGAGTGAATTGAGCCAAGCTGGGCTTTTTAAACACTCCTGATTAGACCAGGTGAGCTATACTTTGTCACCTGTAAATCCTGGTCTGGATTTTAAAAGCTGTTGGAGTACCAGCCCACCCTGCTCTTCTGGATACTCCACCCCAGGGACCCATTACACAATTTACAAGTCACTTCCTATATTGTAGTTTTTATTGTGCTTCTCTTTCCCTGGGGCTTTAATTTTACATATAAGGACACACAAAATTAGCCAAAGTAGGGCGTATATACCGCCCATCCACTACTGTACCGGCCTTTCTGTCACAGTACATATGTACTTTTTAAATTGTATACAGACAACAACGTAGATATTTACATCTGTTTACAAGTTACAGTAAAATTAAGGGTACACAATTCTGAAAGGGGATTTTATTTTATTTTATGTATTTTATTTGATGTATTGTATGCTTCTAACTAGTTCATTGCAGGCAAGTAAAAATGACCACCGGGTAACCGAGGTCAGTATCTCAATTACCTGTTTATTATAAAATGTCTAAATTAGCCATGTAGAGTACTATAAGAATATTCAATTAAGCAAGCAATATAAAAAATAAGGAAAGGTTTATACCATTTATTCCATGTGACTGATATCTGGTTTGATCTTCAGACTTATTTTACTATTCCTTGCAGCTGTCAAGTAGGTAAAACATATTTTTACTTAATTTTGGACTACCTATAGCTTGTACTTTTTGTTTGGAAAGTAATGACAATAATGTACAGTAATTGTTTTAGAGATATTAATGGCACTTAATTGCCTAATCAATTGTCCCGAAGTTTTCTCCCTTCTCCCTTGTAGCCTATACAAAGCCTTCCTGGACCAATCAATAACAATCAGCAACATAACAACTGGTGAAAAATAATATAATGGGTGGGGTAATCATACAGATCTTGATAGGTGTTAAGATACATTTAGCCATAGTATAGAAAATGGTGTTTTTATATACACATACATTATTTTAATCTGTTAATAAAATTGCATGGATTAATTTAGTGTCAATGTAATCTAAGATAATTGAACTAAATGTGAACATTCTGTTTTATTTTTTACTGCGATGAAAGCATATATGGGATGGCACATCGTGTATTACCATAACTTGTACCATAACTTGCAGCATGACAAATAAAATGCGGTATACATAAAGTAAGTCTTGGCCTAAAAAGTAATTTATTAATTTTTTATTCTAAAGAAAATGTTCATGAAACCCAGTTTGTATCGTTAAAGAGGATGTAAATAACACTTTTCTTTTAAAAGCCCGTTCTTGGCAGTACGATCAGATTTATGGCAGCAAAGTTTAATAATGTATAATCTATGTTTATAAGTCACCATTTTATTAGATTTTTTTCTGCTTTAAGTATTTTGTAATTGTTTTCTTTGATAATTTCAGAGATCATTTAGAACGTGATTTAGGAACGCAAGCTATGCATTTGTTTCATTAGTCTAAGTGCCAATTAATCAAACTTCAAATGATTAGAGAAATACGGCCTTTATTTCTGTCTGCTTATTAACTTTCATTATGTGCAATAGCTGAAGTGTAATTGTTAACAGGATGGATTATGCAGTAAAGTTTTTTTTTCCTTATTACATTATTCCTTCACAACACCTTATTAAAGTGTAGCCAAGTGATACATTATGTTAAGAAGGTTTATAACATAAGGTGACAATGACCTTCCCTTTAATTAACTATGATGGAAACAAAGGTGAGGACAATGATGATGAAGCTTTGGTGGAAACCATAAATCATCTGCGGTATTGCTAGACAGGACACAGTTACAAATATAACCTTGCAATGTATAGGTTAAATGAGAGTTTCACAGGGTGTTGTGCTTAGTAATTTATGTAGGTACATTGTCAAAAGACTTATTATACAGCTAGTAGTATTCAGTACTTGCAAATAAAAAAGGTGATTGCATGCAGCCCCTGGTGTTTAGAGGGTAGATTGCACCCTCTATTGACTTGAATGGGCTCCAGAAAGATCGGTGGTGTCCACACACTTAAATGGGGTGGATTCACATAAATGAAGGATACAATGCATTGTTAAAACATAGGAGTCTACTGGTGCACAGACAGAGTATAACAACCCGCAACCAGCAGCCATTTTTTGATTCATTTGCTCTGGCATATTTTTTGTTTTATTTGCATGGGGCTTTTTATTGTTTTGTTTTTTTTAAATGACTAACTTCCTTGGGCCAAAATAAGGATAGATGGGTTAGCATTGGTTTTCACCTTTGAGAGCCAAGACAATGCACAGTAACCCTTCGTATTTACCAAAAGGGTGCTTATATGGAACCCCCTTACCACAAGGACTCAGAGATGGGGGGGTTGGTAGGGGTTTTTTTTTACAATTATTATTTTGTTTTAGCTTTAAGCCTTCCATTCAATAGAGGATGGAATAATACAACAGAATCACATAAGACAAATTCAACCTACCATTCAAGTTTGTGGATGGTATATATTAATTTACCTGCAAAGAGCTCCATGTGCCATTAAAGTGTCACCTATTTTTATACAGCCCCTTAGGCAGCAGGCAAATGGGACACGCATACACAGGGATGTTTTTTGCACTCCAGTGCTAAAGGAGTTAAAGACCCACAAACACACACATACACATTCAGGGCCGGCAGAAGACTTAACGCCGCCTGGGGCGAAGTTTAAAATGCCGCCCCCCCGCCGGCGTGGGCGGGGGGGCGGCATTTTTAAACATTCACAACGCCCCCCCCCGCGTACTTTACCTTTAAAGATTTCCTGCGGGCGAGGTCTCCCTGCTCGCACGGTGGCCGGCTGTAATGCGGAGCAATGGAAAATTGACGGCCATTCCGGCGCTTCAGCATTACAAGCCGGCACCAAGACCGAACAGGGAGACTCACCGCAGAGGAGAGAGAGAGAGGGGCGCCGAGCGGGTAAGCGAAAACCACTAGGCGCCCCTCTCTCTCTCTTCCCCTCCAAAAAAAACACTTGGGGCGGCAAAGTGCCGCCCCTTCTAAAGTGCCGCCTGGGGCAATTGCCCCAGTCGGCCCCATTGTAGGGCCGGCCCTGTACACATTGGACACCAGCACATAACATGTGAAAGTTTTGTACTCCAGAGGTAACACACAAAAGCACGTGGGACTCCCATCACGCGAAGTCAGAATGTGGATGATGGGAATTGCAGTCCTCGAAATGGGGTTCAGCAGAGATGCAAAAAAGGTTGAAAATATGTATCTTTTATTATATGTGTTTCTTTAGAAGAATTATAGAAATAAGCCCTTGAATAACATGTGAATACCCTATATTAAGTGCAGTTACCTACATGTACTTCATGTGTAACCTTCATGTATGCACTACATCTAGTGGATACTCCAACGGGGGGAATATGTCCTAACCCCAGTAATCAAAGGGTTTAAGGTGCATAACATAAAGAAAACCCATTTCTATTACTTTCATAATTTTATTCTGTGATTCATCTTAGATCACACAATATTACCGTACATCAATTCATTACCAAACAGCATTTCCTGTAAGAAACAACCACTTTCCAAGAGTACTAAATGGTGGGAAAATATGTCTAACTAAAGGAATTTCTGAAGGCCATTCTTAAACATATCAAAGTTAAACAAATCTATTTTCAGATTTGTAAAAATATGTTTACTTAAGTTTACGGTTGGATTTTAATAGTCGTTTTCTACCTTGGGTGGTATTCAGGCATGACAAATATCCTCACCTTTGAACATTCTGTGCACTAATACGGCCATAAAAAGCTTGATTTAATTGCTACCGTGGGCCAGAATTACCATGCAAGGTAATAAAAAAGAAAGTTTCAATGACAGGCTTCACTTTCCCAGATTTATGAAGGATTTCTTACCCATGAGCGGTCATTCTTTGTTTATGCTGCCATTTTAAAACTGACCTTTTGAACAAAAGAAAAATATATTATGCTCTCCATCAACCCACACACAAAGGCACAGACTGACATCTCTTCAGCTGCAATCCACTATTGCAACTTAGGAAAAGTACAGAGAGATGATGATTTGTATATTGAAATACTGTCAGGTGTTCTAAGGCTTAGCATTAATTTCTGGTATCCCGATAGCGGACACAAATGTCATATACATTTAGGAGACTTTGAAAATGAAACATCAAAGCAGCATAAAAATGGACCTGTAGCATTGTCAGCTTGTCTGTTTACCTTTCATAACACCCTTTGCTAATATTAGTATAGAACTCATTGTGTTTTATTCAAAAAAGGACTTTTGCAGTCCGCATAAACAATGCGTTGATAAACCTTTTGAATCCATAAACACACTTGAGGGAGAGCAATAAATTAGTCTGTAATACATTTTACATCACTCTCACTATACATTGTATACCCTAAAATCTTGGGTTTAATACACACCTGTATATAATGTGCAAGTATAACTTTACACTCAATTTTGTAAAAAAAATAAATTAATACGCCACCCATCATAGTCGGTCACTGGGCGACTAATCGATAAACAGTGAGCTAAAGAGTCATTAATCATTGATCAGATAACAATTTACCTGGTTAACATTTGTTAAAAATAAATATTGTAAAATAAAAAATATGGAACCAATATCAGATCACTTGTAAGTAACACATTTAGGCCACTGACATTGATCTATGAATCAGAACATTCATCAGTGTCCTAAAATGTCACTAACCAGTGATCAAAAAGTGGTAAGTTTTGTAATAAAAATGGAAAAACAACAAAATATTTTTTTATTAATAATATGTGTGTGTTTTGACCTTATGACCTGGATGGCCCCTCTTTCTCTAACTCTTACTGATGAGAGAGAGAAGGGTCATCTGCTGCAGAGTATAACTGACAGCAGCTGACCTGAAACACCTTTGATTTCCAGGTCAACGCTGTAGCATTCTTACTTTTTTCCCCCTATTCTATAATTGTTTTAACTCTTTCAATGCCAGTGCTCTATAGGAAGGGCCCTTTCTAAAGAATTTTTAACCGGTATGAGGAGATAGGAACAAGGGGTCATAGGGGCCATCATCCCGAAAAAGCCTGGATAGGTCTCCCTCCAAATCACTATTGCGGACAACAACGCCTCCATGAAAAACAAAAAACCATGAAATAGTGTAATTTATTTGCTTATAAGCCCTCTCCACAGCAGAAGTCAAATTGGCCCTGCCCCAAAAAAGACACAATTTTAAAACACTTTAATACCAGATAATTGAAACACAGCTATGAGAAATCAGCCTTCATTGCCCATAGCAAGTTTCCGATTGAGAGATCATTCCCCTCAAGATGGACTACTAACATCTATGGAGGCCTGTGGATACTAGTAGAAAAATAAAACGCACAATGTATATAGGAATGTCTGATTATGCAGACCTCGCAATGGAAACCTGGAAAATAGCAACAAACAAGACCAATTAAACGCCAAAACCCCCAAAGTCATTACACTAAATGAGGCCGAACATAGCTATGAAACCTAGAGAATTCTCATCACCCCAACCTCACTGCCTTCTTAAGAACTGATACAAACTGGAACCTGGACAGAGCTGACCAATCCCCATACAATTACTTTAAACCCCCTTCCTTCTGTTTCGGACTGTCACACGCTATTTAGCACCAAATCATTGCAGACTTGAACATCATGGAGTAACACAGCAGATTGTGAACCTCTAAAAAAATGCTGCTCTAAACAAACATAATTTAGCAAGGATATACAAACAGACCTTAACCTTCCAGCCAGTCTCAATAACAATGGGAAGGACACCAGGCAGTGCTTGTCCACCGACTGCACCCCCTCTGGTAACCCCTCAAGGCCTGCCTAAACAAAGGCCCTTTGGTAACATCCCATTCCATATTCCAGGCTCCCAGGCCTACCCGCCACCTCCAAGAAATCACCCTACTCTCTCCAGAAATTTTCAGAGAGGCACTCAATGGCATGCCACCCAGCTTCCACAGCGTGTCCAGACAAAGGACACTCGCCCAATCTGTGCGAGAAACAAGATAGATGGGCCCTGTCTATTCTATTAAACAAGACTTAACTCCACAACTGGAATTAACCAATTACTGCCAATCAGATCTGCTCTATCCTCCTCTAATCATGCCGCTCTTTGATTTCATCCCCTCGGGGCTTATGCTAAAAGTTTAGAAACTTACTTCTTTATGACATTCTTTCCCTGTCCAATAAGGGACAACATGGTGGAAGGGAATTAATCCCAGCTAAGACGCAGATCTCATGGTCAAAAATGTTTATTTTTATGCCATTAAAGTCTGATGGAAAAAAATGGCTTGGCTGCTAAAGTCAGAAAATAGCTGTAGGGAAGAATACAGAAAAAGCAAGGGGATTCTTAGAGAAAAGAAAGGGGATAAAGCCTAGGAGTTGATGAAAAAGCTCTAATGATAGAAATACTGGGGTTGCAATAATATAGGGTAACGGTGAAAAAAACGTGATGGGAAAATATGGTTGTAGTAATATATAAGCAGCCTTATATATTCAACTAGAAGTAGTTTATAACTTCTAGATTCAACTACTACTGCCATTAAATAATTTAACAAACTGCACAATTTTTGCCAATTTCTACATTTTTGTAGATAGCATAGTTTTGTAATTAAAATATAAATTTTTTAAAAATTATGTATCTACAACCCTCCCGTGCTTACTGAGTAACTTAAATAATGGAAAGTTAAACCCCCCCCCACACTGAATATACAGTAGCTCTAGGTAGCAGAGGGGTCAGTCTGTCTACTATTTAATACGTAAACCTTAAATGCCTCTGTAAGTACACAAACGTTTTGTAACTAACCAGATCTTCTTACATTAACGGAATTAACAGAGTTTCATTTGAAATTTGGTCATTCCATCATGGACCAAGGATATTGTGTACATTCCAATAAACAAAAAGTAAACTTTTGCAACATAATAAATATGACACAGGAATCTGTTGGGTTTTTTTTGAATAGTATGGGAATATGAGCATAAGAATGCCAAGTGTGCTCATTTAAAAACGCAGATATTGAAAACAATTAACAACTTAAATAGCACATGCTACCCATTTTAGAGTGTAGCACGGCAATATTATAATCTTTGATGCCTGCATGACATGCCATATGTAGTTGTCATACTAGGTCCACTTTACCAACCACTTATCACATACATGGTTGGCACTGAAAGGGTTAAAAGCACCATTTCATTTTTGTGAATTTTTATAATATGCTCATATAAACAAACATTTTATGTTCCCAGAAAAAAAAGAAAGCCTGATTAGGGAAAGGGGCTGCGAGATTTTTAGTATCAAGGGCATGTCTTTTGAGTGACACTTCTCTGATATCGACATTTGCATTATACTTAACGTATTCTTAGCTATGCTTATGCAAAAGAAAGAAGTTTGGAGACTCTTCACGCTACATTGTTATCTTACTACAATGAAAATGTGCTTCAATGTGGCTAAGATAATCAGGGACTAGCAATTAACCTTTTCAATTGGTATTAAAGGTAATAATATACTGTATCTATATCTATCTATCTATCTATATATGTCTGTGCGCCATTGGATTTTATATGTATGCTGATGGCTTTGCCTATCTTAAATTAGATTTTTTTTAAAATAATCTTATTAAAATTAAATATCTGTTCATTCAAATACAAAATACGACACCAGTCGCCTACAAATCACAAAATATTTCAAGTTTAACATAATGGTGTCAATGAACATGTGCTTCGGCAGTTAAGACAAAATCGTCTTTTGTCTTTTTACCCTTCCTGCTATTGATTTGTACTTTTAACTTGCCCAACAGGGCAATCCCTCTCCAGTAAATGAGAAGAAAGAACGAATAATTTGGGTCGAGACTGAATTAATTAAATTAACCATTGTTGCATCTGGAGAATGTAGCACTCCCTGCACATTATTCTGCTGACATGTAGTGAATGTCCTGCATTTGCAGTGCCTGACCTTAACTAATTGTTAAGAACTGATGCAGCTGTCACTGACTTATTCAGCAGTCTCCGAGAACAGCATGTTGAGAACTTTTAGCTGCCATCATAAAACTTCAATTTGAAGACTTGATCAATATGGACAAAGGCAACTTTTGTTTTTCATTGTGCATTGTCCACTCAAACAAATAACATTTGTGAAAAGCATAATAATATGAGATGAGTAGATAGATAGATAGATAGAAATTTTATCTATTTATTTTTATAGTATGTTCGAGTTGTTTGGATTTCAGTTTTACGTTTTTGAGTAAGAAGCTTTTTTTGCACTTTTTTTGTGTAAATATATACCGTAATTGTTTTAGCTGGGAATGCACGTATCACCAAGCTGAATGCAATAACTGATTTCATTTTAATTGTTATTTAAATTGTCTAATTAAAAAACGTCCATTCAGTTAAGTGAGCTTTTGATCTGACTCTTATCTGACTATTTTAACCAGAACTGTGCACACAACTTATAGAGCCGTATTTATCAAATAAATAGTGGTTCAGTTCAGGCGTCAACTGCTATACTGTGGTTTCCGTGTTGATTGATTAATTAATGTAAACAATATAGATGACCTATATGTAAGAAAACTTAATTATACTAAGATTGAATGTATTTTATTATTCCTTTGCTTTTTAGAGCACTGAAGAGATTTGCATTATAGTATTGTTTAAAAATTTGTTTGTTTACTAATTTTAAAGCAGTTCTTTTTTTTGTTGTAATGCATATAAATAATATTAATGACAAAAAAAACCAATCAGAATTTATATTTAGTTAAATTATTGTACAAATCGCAAGTTTAGCATGAGCTATTAGCAAAATGTATGTCTGAAATGTCATGCAGAAGAAACAAATTAAATTACTTATCAATATTAATTCATATTAGTTATTTTGTTTGTTTGTAAATTGAGTGCTCGGGACATATAAAGGTTATTTCTATTTCAACAACGTCTCCTTGTCATTATATTTGTTTTCTCCCCTCAACTCGTTTTTTAACTGATTCATAGCATAAAATCTTCCTGGACGCCTAATTATCAAGCCAGCTCACAGCTGTCTGCTTGGAGAACCTATTAGATGCAGCAGTTGAAGCCTCCATAATTCCCCAAACTTCCTGGGTTGTGAATATTAAGAAAAGATTTTACATGTCATATGCAATTCGGAGGTGGTGTGAATGGCATTGAAAATGACGAGCTCTGAATGCTTGTCCATCACTCTATTCACTGGTTACAGGTGGTCTCATTTTCCACTTTCTGATATCGCTAGCTATGACAGCAGGCACTTAATTTGCATGTTCGACAGACAACAAACGGCCCTGTGCATGTCAAAATAGGTGGCGATGCGTGACAGTTCCTACACAATACTGTCTCCTCTTTGTCTGACCTTTGACCCAAGCTCATGTCTTCTTCACTACTGTGAAGCTATATATATATATATATACATATGTGCCAGGCCCTTCTTACCTTTTGCTTCTATAAATTCTACTACTGATATATCTACTTGTTATGTACCATTGTACAGCTTTGTGGAATACCATGTTTCTACAAATCAATATATATATATGTGTATATGTGTATATATATATATATATATATATATATATATATACACTGTATATGTATACTGTATGTATAGATTACAGTATATTATAGTGTAGCGTACTGATCTTCTTTCAGTTCCATGATAACACCTGTAACATTTTGAGTTAATTTTGAAATATGCCTTGTATTTCTAACTCTTCTGTTTGGCAGAGAAGAGTGCGAGGCACAGTAATAAAAGAGCTATCTCCTGGCTCTTCATACATGCAACTATTTCTTGAATTGTTCAGAAAATTTTCATCTAATACTTATTCCTTAACGGCACCTCTTGAAAACATACTTATCAGGTTATTAACTTTATGTCAGTGACTATGAAAAGTAATGTTTTATTAACATAAAATATGCAAACATTTCATTTTAGAAAAACTATATTACCCATTATGTATGGTAATGAAAGATATTTACAAGCACAGGGAAGTATTTAGCGGTTACCCTGCCTTTTGGCGTTTAATATGATTATCTTTAAGGTATTGTATAAATGACATTGATTGCCTTAACAAAGGAACAGCTTACAAGCAGAGCAATGTTGTACCACGTTTCTACACAGCAATGATATTATACACCATGAAGTAAGAGAGACTGCCCATAGTCCTCCCACAGATCCTATTTCAGGGACAGCTCTTTTTTTAATTAAGAATTAAATCATGACAGCACATAATCACACCTCTGGGGTGTTACGAGATTTAAGAAGCAGCTGTATATCAGATACCCAAGGGTGTGATTATTCCATGATATTCACACACACACCCTTTCCCCCCCTGCATTGTAGATTAGAATAGATTTCTGTATTTTATCTGCATGAGAAATGCTAAATTGATGGGGTTGGCTGTTTTACAATAGATTTAACTGTGCAATGACACAGAGATCAATGAATTGTATATTCATTACAAATGCCACCAGAAAAAAAGCTTTTTTTTGTTCACTTTTTCAAAGACAATGTGCACGTGAATATATATATATTTCCATTAATCTGTCTAAACACAGTAAGCAGATATTTTCCTGAATGTGATAAAATGCTCTAGGGTTAATAGCTGGTGTTTATTTAGCAATAAGTCCAAATGAGTCATTTAAATAGCAAGTCAAAGGATTATAATCACCTAGAAGGCAAACATTAAACTATGAATTCTTGTAAAATAAAGTACTTAGATTAAAAGTAATAAGTCATATTTTATTTTGGTAACAAATCATGATATGCAGTTATTATATGTTAAATACTAATGGATACTAGTATACAACATCATCTATGCCAGTCTTCATTTTAATACTTTTGCTTGCCGTTTCATACCCTACCAAATTAACATTATCTATTTATCTGACATATGCATTTAAATAGTAGAGGTAGAGAAAAAAGTATATGTGTTGTTACTTTTAAATTGAGTATATACAGTATTATTGAATTAGGAGATTATTGTCAGTAGCTGCATCTACTTCCATTGAGATTAAAGGTTTTAGCTGAAGCTTGCAGGACATCAGCAGCTGAGCAGGTAAACCCTACAGCATATAACTGAATTGGGTTTCTGGCCTTCAACGACTGTCTCAAATTAAATAATATAGTGAGTACTGATGCATAGATATCAAATCTTATAACTACACTCTATACAAGCCACCAGGGCCCAGTGGGCCAGTTCTTGTGGCATGGGTCACTTTTACTGCCACTCATGCAGCAGATCCCTTACATTCAGGTGAAGCCACCGGCTGGATACATGCGACCTCATGCTGACCGAGTGTAGCATGTGGCCTTGTGTATCTAGCCAGCTGCTGCACTTACATGTTTTAAAGCACCAGGGCTGCTTTTCTTCACAAATAATGCCCTGTAAGCCACACAAGCATGCAGAGGGCTTATGGTGATAAATACTGAAACCTCTCACTCCATTCACTGACCATTGTAAAGAAATTCAACTTTGTCAATACAGGTAGGCAAGATAGCGGTAGGTTCAACATTTTACTAGTGGGACATTCGGGGGTCAAATGAGAAATGGGCAAATGGGTGACTGGTATTAGAATGATAAAGGACACTGAATAGGTGAGAGGATGGTACAACAAGCAGTCACTATTTTCAGAGTTAGACTGAAACTAATTAGAGGACAATACACGAGAAAAGAGTGAACTAGACCTAGTTTCTGAGAGATAGATGAGTGGTATTGGGTCAAATTGTGCAAAAGGTTCTGGGCAATGGGAGAGGAAGGAAAGAGATTGAATAAGTTCACTGAGATTCATCATCTACAGGGGAAAGACTATCTATATGAGAAAATGTCACACTGAGGCACAAATGAGCTAGGCGCTAGGAGTGAGCAAGAGATTGAACATATAGGCCGGGGTTAAACCATACCATGCAGTAGACATTGCGTATCTGGATTTCAGTAAGGCCTTTGACACTGTCCCACATAGAAGACTTATAAATAAACTGCAATCTCTGGGTTTAGATCCCAATGTTGTTGAATGGATTGAGGAGTGGCTGAGTGACAGAAAACAGAGGGTTGTAGTCAATGGCGTATATTCAGAACAAGGTCTTGTTACCAGTGGGATACCTCAGGGATCTGTACTTGGACCCATTCTCTTTAATATTTTCATTAGTGATATTGCAGATGGTGTTGATGGAAAGGTATGTTTATTTGCTGACGACACAAAAATTTGCAACAGGGTTGATGTTCCTGGAGGAAGAAGCCAAATGGCAAACGATCTAGGTAAGCTGGAAAAATGGTCAGAGCTGTGGTAATTGGCATTTAACGTGGATAAATGCAAAGTAATGCACCTGGGGCATAAAAACCCAAGGGCAGAGTATAGAATATGTGATACGGTCCTAGCCTCAACGTGTGAGGAAAGGGGTAATTATTTTTGAGGATTTAAAGGTAGGCAGACAATGCTAGCAGAGCAGCAGGTAATGCGAGCACAATACTTGGTTGTATAGGGAGAGGTATTAGCAGTAGGAAGAGGGAAGTGCTCATGCCGCTGTACAGATCACTGGTGAGACCTCACTTGGAGTATTGTGTACAGTACTGGAGACCATATCTCCAGAAGGATATAGATATGTTGGAGAAAGTGCAGAGAAGGGCTACTAAAATTGTTTATGGATTACAAAATAAACCTTACCAGGACAGGTTAAAGGATCTTAACCTATATAGCCTGGAAAAAAGACGGGACAGGGGGGATATGATAGAAACATTTAAATACTTAAAGGGAATCAACAAAGTAAAGGAAGAAAGTTTATTTAAAAGGAGAAATAAAACCGCAACAAGAGGACACAAGCATAAACTAGAGGGCAAAGGTTTAATGGTAACATCAGAAAATATTACTTTACGGAAAGGGTAGTGGACGCATGGAATAGCCTCCCAGTGGAAGTGGTAGATGTTAATACAGTAAAGTCATTTAAGCAAGCATGGGATAGGCAAAATGCCAAGCTAGATATAGGATAAGGG
>VKOC01047015.1:0-43405 GCA_009364415.1 Spea multiplicata
GCAGAGCCTGTCCTGGTGTGTGTGTGTCTGGGTGTTGGTGTGACTGATGTAATCTTTATCCAGTACACATCGATGCTGAGGAGTTATTACCATAAAATGGCAACCAAACTCCAGGCCCATGATGCTCTTAATCCGGCCCTGCTCAACTCAGTGTTTTTCAGCTTGTATCCACAGTGTGTTCCAGCCTTGTGCAGTTTTATTTGGCTAAACTTGTTTTAAATGCGTTGTGGACTGACTTTGTTTCACTGTCTAAGTAATTAAAGTATTCATAGAAAGACATATAAAAGTTAATCAAAAAACTGTCCACTGCATTTTTATTATTGCCAAATTAACCCTGTATTAATATGCATTATAAAGCTAAAAGGCCATATTTTCTCTCAGTGAAAAATGAGTGTGGCCCACACACACACATACATTTCTGATAAAGTGGCCCACTGCAGAAAAAACTTGGACACCCCTGACCTATTATATATCTGATATGCTTTTTGTATACTTTTTCTATTAGTTTTAAAATATTATGGATTTTGATAAATTGTTTTATCTCTCTTTTTCAAAACACACAGCCAAACGTTTGGGCCTAAAAATTGTATCTTGCATGCCTGCTAACGATATCCTATATTTATGTTTATTATATCAATTCAACTATTTAAAAAAAAAATCAAGCTATAGATGTCTGTAGCTGATTTCAGAAAAAAAGTTCTATTCCATTTCACATCTTTTTGCAGAAAATATTAGTCAGCTTAGTTACTTAGAAATTCAAAGACCATGATAAGTTACCTCAGTACACTTTCAGCAGCTCCTGGAAATTGTAACAAGAATAAAATGCCTGCAGTTTATAAATTGTTTGGCCTTTGCACACATTTTGGTGCTTGATTAATTGGCCCTTAACGTTCACCTTGAACAAAAGCTGAAAGTCATTTTTGATACAAATTTTGAATTTTCAGCAGCTTTACATCCGCACCTGATCTGTTGCAATAGGACTTTATTTTTTTTTGTTTGTTTAGAATGTTCTTGATCTGTGGCAATTTTTCCGGCTGACTAGTTGAACAAATACCATCTGGCTCATGGCTCACCATGTCCTCTACCTGCAGCTTGTCAAGCTTGTTTTGCCAGGTGCATCCAAACTCAAAGTATTATCCATAATATTGAAAACTTACATTAAATTGTGCCTCCTGCCTCCTTTCAACAGCAGGTTATCCAGATGGCACTGGAACTATCCCGTATAGAGCATTGCACACACTCTTACTGCACTGCTATTAGGCATTAATTCATATACATCCCAACTGCTGGATTTTTTTTTCTTAGTGTAAGGTTTTAGATATAAATCTGAGATCATGTATCGATTGTCAGTATTCATTAGATAATGTATTGGAATTTTACATAGAGCAAACAGAAATGTCCTTCTGGTAGGTATGACAGGCACAAGTAGGCATACTGGTAAATGTGTTTTATTAAATAAAAATAAAATAAAATAATTATAAATGTAGTTACTGGCACAGTCATACATACATTATTTTAACTTGTTAATTTAAAATCCAGTTTAACTTGATGTGAGCTGATTATAAAGGTCACCATTGACTCTTGGCTCACTCCAAATGACACAAGTGGTGTTCGAAAACATTCACTGTCCTCATTTAACATTTAATTGCTTTGGCATATCTTAAATTGACATTCAGTTCTTCGAAAAATGTTTAAATGGTTTATACAGCAAGAAAATTCAGAATGATAGTAGAATTAACCATTTTTTTAAAGATAAACATGTTAAAGGAATGTAGCATTGTTATAAAACACATTTTTTAGTTAAGTCTATTTTGGATGCAATGTGTATTTAACGTATGTCCTTCATAAGTTGTTTTATAAGGCTGTGTGCAAGTTTAGGGCATTAATCAATTAGTCATTAGCCACTTCTAATTGATAATTTATCATTATTGGTACTATTAGGTTTAAATATAAATGGTACAACATAATTTGTATAGTATTGTCTAGCGAGACAGTTATGGATAATGAATAATTTGGGGTGCGTGTATTATCAAAACTATACTCTTAACAACCTGATCTGCTATGGCAAGGTGTTTTTTTAGATAGTAGGCATTATTTAAGGGCGGATAGCCCTCTCAACAATATTGTATTTAGAATTTGCCCAATTAGGCCCCTAAACCTGCCTCCGTGATTTTTCAACATGTGATTCTTCTTGCCTCCATGAGAAGAAGAGGGTGAATAATTTGTTATAAAGATTTTATTTCATAGTGGGAAATCTAGCACAACTAGCAATACAAAGTTCACCTTCCAGTAGCTGTTGAAAAGAGTTATGCTCACTTTATTTTTTACAATTTCATGTGTTGAATAAACAGAAGTCTAAAATTGTTCTTGTGTTTTGCATAATGTTTCTGGGGAACAATATTGAGGGTGCTTGGCCTTCCCCTTGGTTGATCCCATCACCTTGGCCTCCCATCAGCATTGACAAGTTGCTGCCTAGTGCCAAATCCATCGAAAAACCCATTTCTGGATAAGATGGTGGACATAAAATAACACTGTTCACTTAAACACATAAACACAAAATAAGCGAGAATACTTTTTTAAACATAAGCCCCATACTAATGTGGCCTTTGAAGAAAATACCAACAAGTATGAAAGCTTCTATAGTCTATAAAAACAAAATGAAGCTTGCATCCCGGTACACTTCTTTCAAAAGCAGGGCTTAATTTATGTAAATTCATATTTCTTCCACAGTACAGTATGTTCTAAAGATTTATTGGTGTTTTTGTTGTCTAATATAATGTGGCAGCCATTCACTCTGACATTTATAAGAAAAACTTAATTTTTTCCATTTAACTTTTAGCTTTTGTTTTTCTTTTAGTGCAATGGAGAGCATTGGAGAGAAAACAGTGATTGATATATGTTCTATACATTAATTTCAAACACCATGCATAAATATTTAGCACATAAGCACTAAACAGAATTGAAGAAGCCTTGTGGGTTTAGCATTAAGTCAATGGGCAAAGGCATTACCGATACTAGACTCTTTAAATACTCAGGAAGAAAGTTGACTATAAATACTGAATTATTTATTAAGCATCCTATTAATGAAAATATTTGTTCATCATAATATGATGGAAACAGTAACATATTGGTAAAGGTGCTGTTCCAGAAAATGCTGTCATATTAGCAAACTATATATGTTCTAACCATCCAGGTTCAAGCTACCTGGAGTCCTTTTCGGCATGTGCGTTGGTGGGCCTACTGACATCAGTGCGTGGTCCATGCGGGTCTAGCTCCAAACCCAGAAAAGTTAAATGTAGAAGGAGGGGAAGTGGGCGGGATGTGGGGTGGCGAAGAGATTTTCCGCAGTGAGCTGGTTTATCACAGGAGGTCACCATTTTGGCTTACAAAGTGATATATATGAAAGACATAATCCCCACTGCCCTGCTTTTGGAGGAACAGCGTTAGAGTGCCCTGGGAATTTTGTGTAATTGCTAACTTATTAGACATAAAAACAAGAAATCATTGTTAATATGTTGTATAATTCTGTAAGAATTCTTATCATCATTACTAAAGTGATGGAAGGTAATTGTTTCCTTTTAACATGATAGAGGGTTGTTCCTTACTCTCCTGGCATCCAGTGACTTAAAACAACACAGTTGCTGTCATTTATATCTGGATTTTAAAAGCAATTTCTTTAAAAATACCAAATATCTCAAAGTCAAATGAAGACATTTTTTCTAAATAATAGTATAGCCAAATCATATATTGAGTGGCTATCCTGTCTCTACACAGTATTCTTATCTACATTGCATCTGATATTCTCATACATCCAACAGTGATCGGTCCTAGACTAAATAGCACCTCAGGTAAAAAGAAGTTTCCTCCTAGCCACATGCGCACAAACAAACCAAAATGAAAACAATGCAAAATGCTACAACAGCTTCAAAAGTGTGACTTCTAGTATTTATACTGTGTGAGTCTATATTTATGTTATGTATAACTACTTACTAAGTAAGATGTCATTATATATATAAAATTTGGACACACGTGCAAGAGAGAGACTGCAAGGGGCGGATGGGACCACTTGGCTTTGCAGGTTGGCAGGCTCCCACACACTCTCTCCCTGCATGCTGTGTCTGACTGATCCAGCATGCAGAAAATGACATCACACCCACTTCCTGCATGCCGGATCAGTCTGCACACACCACAGACAAGCTGCTTGGAGTAAACAATGGCACATGCAGGCTGTTTTCGGGCATAAGATGGCACAAGCAGGCTGCTTGGTGAAATAACAAGCTGTTTGGGGACAAAAATAGTACAGACAAGCTGTCTAGGGGTACTGACAAGTTGTTTTGGCCCAAAGATGGCAGAGACGAGATGATTGGTGGCACTGACAAGCTGTTTTGACACAAAGATGGCACTGACACGCTTTTGGGGGATATGATGGCACTTGTTTAAGGGCAACGGTGGCACTGTGGGACAATCTTCGCACTGGGCCCTGTGGTTTCTACTTATGCCCCTGACCCTCAGCCTCAAGATGGCTACCCCCAGTCATGCCGCTGTGTCACAGACTCCCAGGTTTGTCTGAGCTGATGCTGCAGAGTAGCGAGCGCTAAGCACCCTGGGTAACATGCTGAGAGCCACTGAAGTCACAAGCTGGCATTGTGAATACATTGTGAATACATCTCACTAGATCACCAGGGAACAAATACGCAAGTCCTGGGGGTACAGAAAGGGAGAAGAAATGCTGGGATAAATTAAAATTAAATATTTAACATTTATCAGCAAAGTATCAATAAGACCAGTTTCCCTGTAAGACAGCTTTTAAGATAACTTCTTTGTAATATTTTGGACTTGTGTGTATCCTGTATTCTCAATAAAATATAAATAATGAGAAGTACTGTATTTCTTAAGAAAAAGAAAAATTGATTTCTTATTCTGAACTATCACAGTCAACATCTGCAAGTAGAATTTGTAAGTGGCCTTTCCTACATATCAGTAACTACCCTTTTATAATTACATAAATATGCTACAATCAATTTATGAAATATATATGTATATATACGTATTACATCAGGAATAAAGATCATCAGGAAAAAAATGCACCACTGATCTATTGCATCTTGATTTTAATATTTTGCTGTTTTGTGTTTCTAGTTGAACATATTGACAATTGTTTAATGATACCTGAGAAAAAGTTTTGCATGCGTCATTTCAAGAAGTGAGAACTTAATTCAAAGACGACACAGTCATTGGAACACTGACTAGCAGATAAATTAGTAATATTTTCTTTGCCTACTGTGGAGTGAAATGTTTGACAGGAAAAACCATCCTTTCTTATAGTGTCTTACAGTGCTGCTGAAACAAGTCGGGGATTTCAAGAGAAGCCATTCTTTCCCAAAACACAGACAGAAATCCATCAACTAACTATCTTGTCTTTTCTCCAAGGTCTCATCAACAAGCACAATATGTCTTCTAAAATACAATCTGCGCGGTATTTGTCTTTAATTCTGACATACAACAGAAGAACAATTTAACTTCCAACAAAATGTACATTTTTATTTCAACAATAAAAAAGGATATAAAATTCCAGTTTTGCAAGTTTGTGTCTAATGAACTAACTTCAATATTGAGTGTTGGGCGTATTTCTTTTGTCAAAATGTTTAACCCATGCCTGCTCCTTATGGGCAAATTGGATATAGCATTCAAATGTGCTACTCCAGTCTGCGCCCTATCAAGTACTGCCCCACAGTCACTGCCCCATAGGGGAGCACATACAGCATTCAGATCGAAATAGTGTACAGAGTTGGGTTTTCTTATAAAACATTCTCTCAAACACACGGTATTTCTTCACCATAAGAAGAATTGGAAGGAGAGTTTGCCAGATAATTGTGGTTTCAACTTCCTCACTATTCAGTAAGAAGGCCCAACTAAGGTAGGTTTTTCCAACAAGAAGGGTTCACCTGGCACCACATAATGCATAGACAACTTTGGAGAAATATCACTCACAAATTCACCACTTTTATTTCAGCCTTTTAATATAGATTACAGTGGCTCATGTATAGTCCACTCCACAATACCCAACAATATTACAAATTTAGCAGTTTTGCAGGACTATTTAATAGTCTGCAGTCTGAAAGTGGAGTTGTCTTATTCAATAAACAGCATACAACGATGAAGAACTTTAATACTTTTAGTATCTTGTTACATTTTGAAACAGTTTGGTTTGTTCTTGAGTTTTCCTTTAGTACTGACAAAGGGGCATCACAACAATCTCAAACTACAGCTATGAAGGTGTTACATGGCCCACTTCTAGGATAACTCAAAGTGGGTCTATTGCCATCAACCGGAGGAGACTTCCGTTGCGTAGGAGGGGCATCCAAGTCAACAGCCACGTGGTGATGGAGAACACAAAAGTGGCCAGTTGTATAGGTCCCATTATCCCTCAAGAGGAATTAAAAGCATTGAAACAAGAAATAGATGGTCGGCTCTTAGGAATCAGTGAAATAGTGATGAAATGTATCTATTTTTATTGTGGATCCATAATCCCATGAAATCAATTAAAAACTGTTCTTAAAGTCCTCTCAAGCAGATTTATAAATTGAAAAAGCTGTTATCCGATGCGGTCTCCTGCATCTCCGGGCCTGGAAGCTAAACTACACATTTAATATTCTTAATGTGAATGTCCCAACTGCTGGACCAGAAAGGGTGAGGTTCTTTGCCATTTTCTGGCTTACATGGAATTGGAGGGCACCATAATCAGGGTTATTTTGATTTCAACTTTCAGCCCTTTCTTTAGTAGTTCTGGGGGATCACCTACCTTTCCCTGATTGACAACTGGCAAAACCAAAAGCCAAGGACTTCAATTACATTAACCAATGTTGATGTGAGGGCTTGGTGAGGTATTATAGGCCAGGAAAGTATAGGTCAGCTTTACATATCCAGTCGCTTCTTCTCTCAAGTGCCAAGACGTTAGTGGCATACCCTGACCACAATTGTGCATAAGTGACAGCGACACATAGGCAGCTTGATACTGATCATGAGGCATAATGGAAAGAAGCTCTTTGTCACCAGGAATGGGATCAGGCTTAGAAGATCTTTTGTTCTTGAGTCACTTACAGAGGATGGTTTCCCATTTACTGCTCTAGGGAGCCTAGGACACAGGCCACGCTGTTTATATTGCACTGTGAGTGCAAACAAGAGCAGCTAGAGCAGCCTATATCTACTACAAAGATCTATGAAGCCATCATCCTAATGTGACATGCTAATAAGCTTGTATATCGGTGAATATGCAATCTGTTTTGTGAATGTAAGATATGCAGATCAAGTATGGTCCGTTAACCTCTAGCTAGACTGATCACTTGACTTCTTAGAGAATAGAACAATTAGACAGTCCCACACAAGTAGATTGCTTGCCATCCATCTTCCATAATATCTTGTTGGGTCAAAATCCATCAAATATCTTGGAGTATTCTTGTCCACCACAGAGAATCTAGTCCAAGACAATCGGATTGAAGAATTGTCCATGTTGCTAATATGCTAATATTAATGCTACAACACTTAGAAAAATATAGACAGGTGCACTTACCCTTTTTGTTCCTATTGCAGACATCTTCAAATTTAAAGCACAGGTGTGTTTTAATATACAGCACATTAACGCATAAACTTCATGCCAATTTAATGTTTTATTTTTGCATGTATCGTATGTAAAAAAATACTATATTCATATCTTGCTCTCAGCTTTGTTACTGTTTTCATGAAGTTCAAAATTCATCTGTGCTATTGTTATTAAATATTTAATTTCATTTTTTACAATATTCAAAACTATCAGGAAATTATTTTGTCACTTTGGATTTTGTCTGTGTGTAAATTTGCTAGTATGTGTCTTTTTAATAATATTTTATTTCCATAACGGTTATGGTAGCTTGCAGCAACAAATAGGATTAATCCTAGCAAGTACGGTGATGTCATCTCATGCCAGCGCTCCTGTGGAATTATTATCAACGATTTGAATTGCCAATGTGCTCACTCTACATTATTCTGCCCAGAATGGAAAACAGCCTTCAGATCAACGTAAGGATAATGCAAAGCACTAATTTGTAGGTGATTTTCATATTACACGGCTAAGATGATGATTATAATGGTTTGAACAGGAAGGTAATGAGCAAAAAAGTATTGTACTCTGACATTGTAATAAACAAAAGGGAAAATATTTCAACAGCTAAATTAGAATGCACAGCCCTAGGTACAACAAAAGGTTTTGAATAAGTGGGAAAATATGGCGTTTTTGCTTAGAATGTGTAGTAATGTCCATTTAATAACATGTTCTACTATAATGAATGATACAATAGCAAATTGTACTGAATTGGCAGGAGCATTGTAGAGTGTGAAATGTTTCCAAACCGATGGCTGAGGCAAGGATTCATGCAGACGGGAAACTCAGAAGTTGAAATCCTTAGGCTTAATCAACCACTTATCACCATCTAATTCTAGAAGTTCTGGATGTAGCAGAGTTGTAGTTGCACCTGTTAAAACTGGTTTGAATCATGGATCACATACTCTGTCCACTATTGACAGTGTGAGTAGATGTGGATGGCTCATCAGGAGAGGCCCATAAATGATCCCATGAGTTAACCACAACACACTGATGTGTAGATCATCTAAATTATCCTCTCCTTTAGCTGCTTAAACCATAAGGATCAAGTCTTTTGGACATGCCATAGGATTTTTTAAGGACTGTCTGATGTAATTGGTCATGGGTGGGCTGGCCAGGGGGACAGGTGAGCAAGTTCCAACAAGGCAGGTAAAAAATTTAAGGAAAAAGTTGACTTGGTCCACCCTGTAAGGTGGGAGTAGTGCAACATTACGGTTGGTACGGCTGAAGAAAGTCTTCCAACAAGGTAAGTTGATTTATTTACGTGAGTGAGAGAGTGACAGAGTGCATGCAAAAATGGGAGAAATGGGACAACTTAGGTTTATTTGCCCCTAAGCCAAAAGAAGCGAACCCTGCTCTGTATATGTTGCTTCATTCCTAGTAGATCTTGTAGAACACTAACAATTCAGTTCTTTGCTCATAAGTGTATCCACAATAACTTGCAATACACCTTTACAATTTCCTGCTTGGCTTCAGGCAATTTTATTCCTCCTTTATCAACCCGCTTCCTTGTTACAGCTTTTGCTGCTACACACCCAGTAGTCTGTTTGGCTTCTTATCTTCCTGCTTAACACTATGGCCATAACAGCAGTCATTTTCATAACTGGTATTTTTTTAAGAACACGAAAAAAACATCTAAAATGAGTATGCGGTTTTGTGAAACAGGCACACATAACAGTAGATCCAGACTCAAAGAAGATGAAGGGTTATTTGAGAGATGTGTGATATATAATATATTCTTATATTACTGTCTCTCTCTCACAATCTAAATATTGTTGTTATGAAAGAAAATTCAGCCCTTGATTTCGCATTTATTTCAGAAGAATGCCAGACCTATTTGCTTGCTTAGCTCAACAAAGCATTCCTTGCAGAGATTGTTGGAAGTTTAGCTGGGTAGTTAGAAAATGTTAAAATAATACAATGTTACCCTGTAAAATAGGGTTATTTGTGCTAAATAGAATTTGTGCTAATATTTTCTTTTTTCCATTTCTGCTATTACAGGTACTTACATTGAATAAATGACCCTGTATGGAGACAATAAAGATCAAGTCATTGTACAATATTATTTTAACAATACATGCTAGAAATATATTATATTACAAATGATAAAGCACCTGCAGTTAATTGTGGTTACAAATGATTGTACTATTCATTAGCAAAGAAAAGTATGGACACTTGACATGTAAGTCTGTGTGCTGAAAACACAAAACTAAGTGCTACTTGAAGGTTAATTGAAGCAAATTAATAATACGCAAAATGTAAGATGCAATGTTTTAAGACGCTATGGCAAATGTTTGTCTATTTTAGGATATAATTGTCTATTTTGGAAGCTAAACTAAAAGTACATCTTCAGCCATTTTACTTAAATGTACCATTGACAGTTGTTGCTACAAGTAACAATTTTAAAACATTATATTAAAACTTATTAAAAACTTTGCTGTTCCTGCTACCCAATCTATGGACAACCTTGGGAAGAAAAGTGGTCGTGGCACTTTGAGACTAGAGCGAGCTAAATGACACTATGTGTGGGGCTGTGTGTATCAAGCCTGGGTCATATGCTGAAGGACTCAATCTCCCTCTAAAGGAATAAGAACCCTACCTCCAAGAGATGGTAACCAAATGTAAAATAGGAGTAGGTCATGAACAAAAACAAAGCATTCCTGTTATGAAATACAAGGGCAACGCCAAAATTAGTGAAAAGATTTCTTACTCATTTGAGGTCAACTAATGGTCATAAAATGTTCAGTTTCAATCACTGGCCAACATGTGTACAGAAACAACGGAAGGCAATAAAAGCTTTGTTGTAGTAAAACCACAATACCTAAAAAAAAAAAAGAAAAATTAAGATGTTGCAGTAGAATAATTACAATTGATTGGTACTTTATGAGGACATTCACAATTCTATATAATAATCTCCATAGTTGTTATGTTAAACCTTGCATCAGGCCAAAAAGCATTTACAATGAGAAAATAAAATAAAAGCACAAACTCCAACCAGTGATTTGGGTCAACTAGTTTAACATAACAGGCCATTGTCTCCAACAGTGAACAATGAAATCTTGCATTATTAGCATATTTTGTTGCGGCGGTAACAATGGCTGCAGAGAGATATAGATGGCGTGTGGGATCTACACACCCTCAAAGGACTTCCCTACCTACAAGTGAATGGTATGAAAGAAAAAATCTACCTATAGAAGTGACCACTGAGATTCCAAAAGCTAATGTAATTTACAAATTGATCTAATAGAATGTATCAAAAGGTAGCACACAAATACTTACACTCATATCACATACACATGCTCAACCTAACAACCTTCCCCTGCCCTGTGGTTCATGACTCCCTTTATAATAGGTAGACATCCACATCCAACCGTTAAATAAAGCAGCAAACAAAGGTATTGCTGCAGCTTCATACTAAAGTCTCAATTTCCCATGCAAAACATAGCTGGGCATATGCCATACCTAGGTTTATCTACCTGTGTGTACATGTACAATCATGGTATTGTAACTGGTTCACCAAGAGAGTTGTAGTCACTCCCAGAGATCACCTTGATGTATCCTCCTGTTTTCCCTGAAATCACTTCGAGCACCAGTCAGCATGCGCACCTTGGAACCCTGCCATGTATACCCAATAAGTAGAACTCAATCGGTTGCCAAAAAGTTGGAAGCCTTGCATTGTCCAAAATGTCTTGGTACGTCCCCCTCAGCATACTAAGACAATTTGGACAATGCTATGCTAGCAGCTGCAAAGGAGGACCAACTACATATTAATGTCTATGTATTTAGAATGTGATGTCATCAAAGTCCCTGTTGGTGTAATGGTTAGGTGTCTTTATACATTTGTCCATATAGTGCATATATCATGCATAATTTTTTCTATACATAGAAGAATACATGTACTATTTTTCCAAATAATTAATTACTGCTTTTAAAGGCCCACGCATGTATGAAGATTATAATTTATTTGCTCAGAGAGGATTGATATAAGAAAGTATGACTTCATATTAAAATCACCAACATGACCTTGTTGCTCTGCCTTGCATTGGAGAACTTGGTTTTTAAAGCTTCCGCTAAAGATAAAATATCTCAGGAAAGACTAAATTATATAAATCCTTGTAAGGTGACCTCATAATTAACTTTTTGTCCTTTAAAACAGGACGCTAAGTGCTTGATGTATGAATTATACGTAAAGATCCTGATCTTTTAATTAAAAGCATGTGTTAATCTTCAAAAAAAAAAAAAATACATAGCTATATTACCGTGAAAATGTCCTTGTTTTTTTCTGTGAGATTTATGCTGTTTTATAGAGTTAGGATAGAAAAAACATTTGTAGAATGTGGAAAGTGAGCTCATCTAAGCAAATCATATAATGTTACTATCAGCATGGTATTAGAATTTAAACAGTTATATTAGTGCCACAAAACCCGTAATAGAAGGATGAATTTATTGGACTTGGCTGACACATAATAAATGAGTTCCTTTTCTAGCATCAAGTGTTCTATCAAAAAAAACACAGTGAGATTATTCAGTAAAGTTTAATTGGAGATTTTATGAGATACCATATATTGGAGGGAAGTGGTGGAAAGATAAAACGAGATATAGTAGTAATAGCATTTTACAAACTATTTATGAGAACTCACCTGAAATATTATACTTGGCTTGGCTTAGTAGTTACATTTCAGAAGGGCAGACACAGAGCCTGAAGGGTACAAGATATTTGATGCAATAGGTGATCTTGAGCCCCAGAATTTTTATTTTTTTACAAACTAAATTTATAGACTTAAATCATTTGATATACATTACACCACAGAATGTTAGGAAAGTAAAAAGGTGTGGGTAAATAAAAATAATTCTGAACATTGAATTGGTGATTTTACATAGCCTTGGACTGTCTTACACCTGTAATGGTTTTACTATGTACATTGTTCCTATTTTTTTTCCTTCCTTTAAAGGGACACCACAGCCATTAAATGCACTTCCCAAATACATTTACACCCCCTTGCTAAATGACCTGCAGTTAATGAATTCAGCATTCAGCATTTCCCTGCATGTTATGTATTCACATCAAGTTATCCCCAGCACTGGCTTTGGTGAACGTTGCATACAGGGGTTTCGATTTTAATTGGAGCGCTCTTCTACCACTGATTGGCTGCTTAACCTCTCAATTAGTGACATGAAAAGTGCCCCCATTGATTTAAATATAAGTATTTTCCTGCTAATGAGTGATAGCTTCAAGCAGCCAATCAAATGCAAAAAAATGTCAGATCATGGAGCAAGGAGGAAGATTTTGGCTGCAAGTTCTTTGTCAGATAAGTCCTGGCAGAGTACTTTAATATGCATTTTCTTCCATATTAGAGGTGTCAGAGACATTTGACTGTCCCTTTAAGTGGCATTAAAGCAAAATGTTTAGTAAATCTAACAGCTTAATATTATTTGGGGCAACTCTAGGGAAATTACTGTTATTGCAGCTTAATAATTTAATTCCCCATAATTTGTTTATGGCAATATTTTCTAAAAATAGTTATTACCATGTTACTTACATGTAGGGTTATTTAACTGAATAATACAATGTGGATAAGGTAAAGTTGAGCCAAATATCCAGTTTAGCCGAGTCAGGCTGTCATTGATTAGCTGGATGCTCAAGAAGACCTTTGGTTCATTGTGAGCTAATCCATCTTGGCTTGTACAGGAAATTGGATTTGGCATAAAAATAATTTAATATATAAAATTGAAATAAAAAAACTTTATGTTATGCTACGAAAAACAAGGAACATCAGGGAAAGCGGGACAGATTTGGCTCTTAAATATCTACTGTTGTTCCTAATAAGAGATACTTGGAAGGTATACTTTTTAAAGACATTTGTAATTGTGTTTTCCATATTTTGGCATCTAGGGTTATAGAGAGATACATTTTAGTTAAAACTCCAGAGCACTATCAGCACATTTCCCAAGCTAAAGGTTCTTTAAAACAAAATAGTACAAAAATATATAATTTCCCTTGCAATGTAATTTTCAATATAACATATTAATCCTTTCAGAATTTAGAGAAAATGTATGAATGTAAATTTCAAGGTGAATAAATATTTATTATGTGTTATCTCCAACTAATGGTACAGTTAAAATTGTACAATTTTGTGTAGGCTAACCTGATAAACCAAATTGGTTTATTGACTATACCAACCACAAGATTACGTGAATGTTAGTTTTATTGTTTTAAATTTAATATATATTTTTATTCTTACAAAATTGTCAGCTTCTCGATATAAATATGTGCTACAGCTAAAATTCTATTTTTGAAGTAGTATTTTATGGATTGGTAGTAAAATATTGTACCTTTATCGCACTTTTTAGGTTTACTATATTGTTGAACAGATGCAATACTATAGTGCCATATGCTGCCAGATATTGAATTTTTTATGTAAGTACTACTTAAAGATAAAATAGGGCTTTTGGGAATTCAATTGAACTTGTCCTTGTTTGTAATTACTTATTCAAGTGTATGTCCTTTAAAGATGCAGCTAAGTGCATTTTGAATGTATTGGGTATATGTTCTTGTCAGTAAATATATAACACAAATAAATTCTATGTGATGTACCTATAGTTAACAGCAGGTAGGTTGCAAAGTCGGTAGAAAAATTGAAAATGCATGTCACGCTCTATTCATGACGGAATTCTGCAGGTTATAGAATTTTGAAGAAATTCAAAAAAAAAATCAACAAATGCTTTAGATTTTTCCTATTTGAATTAAACAATAGAATACATTCAAAGCAGTTGTTTAGGACCTGGCAATCAAATCCAAATCTTCAATAAAAAATGTATTCTGGAGGCTGGAGGAGAATAGCCACCTGCACTGATGAAGTCATAGTGGTGCCATGACTCCCACCTACTTTCGGTTTCGGCTAAGTGAACCCTGAATTTTCGGTTTTGGTCCAGAATTTTCATTTTAGTGCATCCCTAAAATAAATAGAACTATTTTATTTTTACTTATCCAGAATCCTGAATTTGTAGTCACAAAACTTTCTAGGCCCAGAAATCAGTGAGAGGAAAAGTGAAGGTTTTGTGTCATTTAATTTATTTTAATCTGCATATATTATTAAAGGCCATATTTTCTCACATTAAAAAATGAGTGTGGCCCTCGCACGTATACAATTCTGATGAAGTGGCCGACTGCAGAAAAAAAACTTGAACACCCCTGCCCTAAGTGGTCACCAGGAGCATGTTTTTTATGGTAATAAAGTTGGCTGGTAATTTTAATGGGACTATTTTCACTAATGTTTTTATTTATTTTTTTCCTATGTGATTGCTTATTTTTGCTGTGGCAGTTTGCCTGGGGTTCTAGGTGGCTCCTGTCTGATATATTTGGCTTTTTTTTAATATGTGAAAAACATTGTTGTTCCAAAAGTGTCACAAAGTGATGTGGTGAAGAATGAGAGAAAGACTCAATAGTTAGGCCATAAATTTGTTGTATCCAAACATATTGCCTTTGCTTGCCTTTTTTTAGGGGGGGACATAAATTGAAATTAAGTAGGATGCATATTTTTTCTTCACTGCTTGCTGGCTCTAGCCAATAACATTATTTACAGGTGGACTGTCAATTTAATGAAAGAGAGTTATCCCCGTTCTGATGATTAATATTGGGAAACTGACAGGAACTGCAGCAACTGTTGACCATTAAAGAAATATAGCTGCAGTTCTATGGTGTTCCTGCATGAGATTAGACATCTTTTAATCTCATAAATCAGACTTTGCAACTATCAATCGGGAAAAGGAAGGACAAGGCACTTTATTGTATATTTGCTGACTTTCATTTGCAAATTCTCAACAGTCCTGTGACAGCTTCATCCGAAATACCTAGGCCGTTCAAAATATCTGAATTCTCGAGGTGTATGGAAAGGGTGATCTTTTAGAATAACTCTTTGAAGAATTAAACATAAGCCTTCCTTATAGATTAGTAAAACTATTAGTTCTTTAAATTAGTAGTTAAACTCAATAATCTCAGTATAGTATAGAGTGTGAAGAGATTGTCACCTATTATAAATGCCAAGGCCAGCTATGTATCTAATAGATAACAGAAAGTGGGCTAAAGTGTTATTATTTTTAGTATTATCATTATTAAAAGAACACCATTTGATTTTGACTACCAAGACCAGTGTATGCAGGGGGGCCTGAGTAGAAAGGTTTTGAGGATATACATAATCAATAATAACACCCCCCCCCCCGAACATAAATTAGGTTTATATGCAACTCTCAATATGCAAAAATGATGCCGTTACACATTCATATAGGTCAACAGCTGATGTACCCTCATTTTGACTTGTCAAATTGTTATGGTCCTGTTTTGTTACCATAGCAACCTATGTAGTGGTGTTAACAGATAAAAAGTATATTACTACTATAACTCTTTTATTTTCCACACCCCTCTCGTTGCTAATTCCACTATGGCAAAGGCTCTAGTGACATCATTTTTTGCCATTTTTTTTACCATAAGTATTCAATCATGATTTCTTTATGTTTGGTTCACCAACACAAATTCTATATTGTTTGTTGAAGGAATGATATGGCTGTTTTTATACCATTTTATGAGTCTAATATTTATTATAGAAATAGATTTTCCTATGTCAATTGCTATTAAAGTATCTTGCTTTTTTAACCCCTTCAGTCCCATTTAGGATGATACATTTTGTAAAAACTAGCGAAAATAATAAGACAAAAAATATTTTTTTTTATATATTTTCCCCTCTGAAACCTCACAAAATTAGGTAAAGTGATGCAAAATCCCCTCAAAGTTTATCAATTCAGGTGTCCTGATTTCAGATATTTCAGGAATAATTTCCATACTTTCCTGGCACTTATAGGGAACATATTAATCTACATCCAATAGGATGTTTGTAACAAAATAAAAATCAAGTTAGACATCAGTATCTTGTTTAAAAAGCTGAACTGTGTGTGTTTTGCTGATATTTACATAACATCTATTTATAACTGGCAAGGAAATTATATTTGCCATTTTATGAGTCAATATTCCTTCCCCTGCAGCAAAATGCTTTAAACAACACGCGAGAGAGGCAAATTGGCACGGTTGCCTCCATGTCCAGATGTTTGATATGAATGTTTGGGCAGACAAGTTGTTTAACTTGGCTCTTTAAATGGCTAACTCTTGTAACTGCAGAATAGTTTTACTTTTTTCTAACAAACTGCTCTTTGATTATTGGATTCTCTAGAACCCGTTTTCAAATTTATGCAGAGTGTAGTAATAGACAACCGACTGTAGTGTGGGTTGCTGAATTGTAGAATATTTGTGGAAAACAAAAAAGTCTGTTATTCTTTCACCTAAAGTAATGAGCACCTTAAATAATTAAATCGTCATTAAGGAATCGCTATTAGGAACAGATTAGATAGAATTTTTTTCACTACACCAATTGTTACGTGGCATGCAAAGTTTCATTTGAAATATAGCAAAATTTGTATTGATTATTTAGGTACCAAAACATATACCTGCACCTTCTATGTTACCAATACCTACAGCTAACGTGCGTCCCAATAACCACATTAACTTATATTTGGATAATTATTTGTACTAGCAGGGCAGCTGATGTCCTTGTAGCATACATTATGCTTTTATATGCCCTGAAAGGTTGTGCTGTTTCACATATTTAGTGTAACACCTATTCTAGGACACATTTAATTGGACATAAGATTCATACACAAAAGCTAAATGAGACGTGAGTGGTGCAAGTGCAATTTTAAATAAATTAAAGACGCACAGAGAACCGAGATTGTGGTTGATACATTACAATCAATTAATAAATAACCATGTAACCATATCTTGCCAAAATGTAACCAAGTAAATAACACTTAACCAAATTTAGCCTAATTGCCTGACTCCTTATCATACACATTTGTATCCACCCCCCTTAATAGGTAGGTGACCCATACCCCCAATAAGCACCACAACAAGAAACCATCCCATAGAAAGTGAAATTTATATACCCGATTCACACCTAAACTAATGGCAAGCACTACCTGCACTCACCAACCAATCACTGAACATCTTACCTAGATCTATGTTGCGCTGCCCCTATCTAGCATTCGCACTAAGCTTCTGAAACTTAACCCTATGCTGCCCTGCACCCTGATGTTACAAACAGTGTAAATAGCCGTATGAATCCAAACAGGGATGGTAAGCTCCAAACCTCCTCAGTCACAGACAGACCAAGATGTGTGTGTGTATCAACCCGAGCATAGATGTCTCACTCAAGATAATTTAAAGCTGATAACCACATCCTGAAATTCTGGACCTTGATACCCCTAACCTCTCCCTCATATTTCTTACATAAAGTAGTTAATTCTTCCATTGGTTCTTCCCATACAATTACATATTCACACACAAGCCATTATCCTTAGCTTTTGAGTCTCACAGTGTATTAGGAATATGACTGCATATGAGGAACATCAGATACCAGAAATGACAAAAATGCATCATAAGTCATTTCTCAGGTTTTGTGTGGACAACCCAAATAGTATCTCAAACAAGAAGCCTCTTTGTTGCTCCCTGCATTCACACATCTCTTTTTATACATTCAGATTTCCCTACATGCTGAGAATTCTTTCTTTGCGACACTGGCAGGCACTAGAACTGCTTCCACTAATTGGGGACAACCGATACCCCTTTGTCCAGGAGCTCCTGACAGCAGCATGAGGCATCTGGCACTAAGCCCTGTCCTTTTCTCAAATCGTGTAATCAATAATACACTAAAAGAGGTGTATACGATTATTAAGAGAATTGAATTTTATAATACCTAGGCTTTAATGTATGTTTAATTGTTATTTGATTTTCATAGATATTTGCATAAAAAGTTTCCGTTTTCTACTTCAGCATTGCTGGAAATAGGTCCTTTCCTGTGAAAGAGTGTAGAATCATTTTCTACAATAGATAATAATTGTGATTAAAATTACTACTAGATGCCCTGGAGTCAAAGGGAGTCCTCAGAGAAAAATAATTTTAGGCATTTTATTAACAAACAAACCTGTTCCATTTATTTGCTAAGAGTACTGATCTACATTAAACTCTGTGCATGTAAAGGAAGAAAACAAGATATGATACATTTCTTTTGAACTCTTCATGTTCGTCTTTGTGGGGAAAAAAATCTTCGTATTGCGTTCCAGTGTTCGGTTTGGACAAATAATCGTGTACATTCTTCCTGTTCCCTTTTTTCTTCGTTTATTTTTTGAAGGGTTTCATATGAGGTTAACGGGGTATGCTGCAGCTTTGGCTCCAGGATTTTAAAGGTCCGTACGAGCAACTCTATTGGTTACCTGCAGGGTCCTCCTCTGCCATCAACCGATGAAGTGCAGCTGCTTTTTATTGGTTGATGTCAGATGAGCCCCCTGCTGGCGAACCAATAGAGTCTCTCATACAGACTTTTGAAATCCTGGTGCCGAAACTCGGCCTGGGTAGACTACAGGTCTCCCTGCTCCAGGAGGTAAAGGTCTGTACGAGTGACTATTGGTCGCTGGCAGGAAGCTCCTCTGGAACATGCTGCCGCCATGTTTGTTTCTTCAGGAATTGGGCTGAGCAACGAAAATGCACCCTTCATGTTCGCCCAAATACAAATACACAAGTCTATTAAAAATAAACCCTATGGAAAAAGCTTAATGGTCAAACAGGAGCCCCTCACACACATATCTCAGTACAATCAATATGCCCTCTAAGTCCTGAGCTGCTCCTGTACAGCAGACTTTTAACACTTACATAATAAATAAGAAGATATGGCTGACACCAACAAATTCCCCAGGTGCTCGTTCACAATACCTTGCCATTGGTACAGCCATGAGTGGCAAGAAAGTTTGTTTATGGGCTTTCACACTTTTACTTCTTGGAAGTTCTTGTCTTCTATGAAAGAACTTTATCAGCAGTTCATCTAAAGATGCAGACGTTCCAAAGGTCTAGTGAGGCCCGTCTCACAAATTAATTTAATTGTGATTGCCTACTTGGGAGTTTTGAGCAGCCAAATATTGTGCAAAATTCAGCCTGTCAATGGCTGCATTTATAGGATATCAATGTATTTACCTACACCCCCCAGAGATGTATTTTTCTTCATCCACCAGACCTTGGTGCACATGGATCAGTCAAACAGGGATCCTAAGACTGCACAGAGTTCTATGATGGATCTTTATCAGATCATTATTATTATCTTTTATTTACACAGCGCAACTGCATATGGCAGGATTCTGCAGATTCCACCATGACAATTTAAAGGGATTAAAGTGCATATAATCACTGGAGTGTGCCATTATGAGAGTAGAGCACAATGGTCTTTACAGTTATTTATTTTCTTAGTAAATATTGAACATAAAATTCAATTATGTGTTTCTCAAACAAAAAATATTGTCAAGGGCCTATTAGCTCTGTCAGAGAAGAATACTATGCAAAAGTTTTAGAAGTTAAGAGAAGACTGCACAATGAGCACTCGTGTAGTTTATGATTTCCAAGACATAAATGACAGAATCTATCTCTGTGAAAAGTTAAAACGACTGATTCGTTTTAGCCAGGTAAAAATATGCGTTTGCAGAGTCTCAGTGGAGACACAGGCTTTATCTCTTGTGCGGCAAAAGGGAACTGGTTTACAATGTCAATCAGAGGTTTTATTACAGTGTTCCTGATCTTCCTGTAGATTTTTATTAGAGTCATCTGCAAAGGTGACAGTCTTGTAGAGACAGCAGGAAGTGGCCTGAAACTGTAAGGCGCAAAATGACATTCTGATGAAAGCAGCAATTTAAGTACAGGCTCTGCTGGGTTTAGAGAAATAAAGGCTCTCTTCTTTGTGATGCTTGACACTGTGTATATTAATCTGGTTCTATCTGCAATATATAAAGTGATGCGCCTCCCTTTTCCTTGGGATTTTTGTCAAGGATCTTGGTTGTTACCACGGTCTTCTAGGGTAAATGAAGCCCAGGACACATCCAGCTCAGTTTCAATGTTTATTTTACAGGAATAAACTGCAGCAGTTATAAGCAGCTGTCACGGTATAGGTAGGTGGATCCGACTAAGCAGACATGGACCTTATCTCCAACAACAGGGAGACGCAACAGGCTCCGCTAAGAGTTCAAAATACACAGTCCGTGGTCTAGGGCAATAGCAGGCAGCGAGGTCAAACAAATCCGAGGTAAGGGCAGGCAGAACAGGAGCAAAACGGTTAAACGGTCCAGGTAGTAGGCAGGCAGAGAAGATTCGTAGTCAATAAACAAGCCAAAGGACGGTACACAAGATCAAATATATAGTACAGCACAAGAAAATAGCACACCCAAAAGCAGTATAACGCTTAGAACGGGCAAAGGACATAGCAAGACTGAAGAATTTATAGGAAACCGGTACTCACGTCACGGGCCTCGCCGATGCATGTGTCGGGTGCCGTCGGGACCGGCACGGGCCGTCGTGACGTTGTCACGGGGTCCAGGTGCCATTGAGACCGCATGCACGACCGAGGGCATTGAGGCCGGGATGTGAGGCCGGCGTGCGTCCGCGTCGGAGGTGGAGCAGCAACGCAGACGTGCAGAAGAGGAGACAACGGCGGAGTTGCCTTCGTGTGAGCCGGCGTGTGCGGCGGCAATGGGAGCCACGGCGCGCATGACAGCAGCACAGCATAACAGTCTTTGCTTTTGCTTGAGCACTTGCTTAGGACAAAACAGCTCCAAACATTCACCTTTTAACCAGTCACAAATTACCATCAAAACGGCTTTGCAGAGAGAAACCACTCCTCGGTTCATCAGCTCACCTAGCTGGCATAACAATGGCCTCTCTTCCTGTATCAGGCTCAATCCCTTTTACCCTCTGCCTGCTAATTAATCAACGACAGGTGAGCTGTTACTTAGTCCACACCTGTGGAGCTCCTGTCCAGAATGCAGGCTCTGGACTGGATCAAAACAGCAATTAGTGCTGTTGGAGCACTGGCCCACCCTGCTCTTCCAGATCCTCCGCCCCAGGGACCCTTGCCATGTTTTGCAAAATGGCAGTAATGCAGTTTGTAAACAAACAATATCTTTCCCTGGGACTTATTTTAACCCCTTCAATCCCCTATAGACATACCGGGACGTCCAAAAAACGCCTATTAAGAAACCCCTATGGACGTCCGGGTACGTCCAGCCCTTCTTGCAGCGTCACGGGAGATCCACTGACAGCAGAAGCCGGCATCACCGGTGTGATCGGTGCAGGGGGATCGCGGGGGGGGGGGAGTGAGAAACCATGTCTCTCACCCTCCCTCCCGTCCTGAAACAGTGAAGGGAAAAAAAGTTAATTCATTAAAAAATAATAAAAAAAAATCATTAAAATAATAATATAATAATAATAAAAAATAATAATAATGTGAGCTGTGATGTCATTGTGACATCACTGGCATATTCAGGAGGTCCTAAGAGGACCTCTAACCATTTTTGTGTACAAAAATATATATATAAAAATAAAAATAAAAAATGTAAAAATATATAAAAAATAATAACAAATAATAATTAAAACCTTACATCCCATTGCCCTAGCCATCTAGCCACATAACATAACTAGCCAGTATAACCGTCCTGCCCCCGTTCACAACCCCCAAACCCATAGAGCCATAGGCATAAAAATTATACAAACAATGCACACCTTATAGTATGCTCCCTGGTGCTGGGAAAGTATGTCAAATCTATATAAATGAGGTATTTCTGAAATTGGGACACCTGAATTGATAAACTTGGAGGAGATTGTCCATCACTTTACCTAATTTTGTGATGATTCAGAGGGAAAATGTAAAAAAAAAATAGTTTTTTTTCAAATGTTTTACTAGTTTTTACTAAATTTCTCATTCTAAAATTTCAGCTAATCATCCAACTACGGTATCAAAAGAAAGCTCTATCTCTCCTTGAAAAAACATTATATAGTTTACATGGGTACACTATTCACAGGACCAACATAGCGCAAAAATGGCAAAATTGCTCCGGGCTTTGAGGTACCAAAAACCCCTGGGATTGAAGGGGTTAAAGCAGGCTACTATTGACCAAGGCTGGTCTAATATACCTACCATCTGCCACTTTATCACACCTTTTGTCACAATATATATATATATATATATATATATATATATATAGTTATGGTCAACATCATTGGCAAACTTTAATATTTTGTACTTCATATACACTATTTAAAAAAATGTGTAGTGAAACAGCTTTGATCTATATACACTCATACTTTGATACAGAAGACCAAAGGATAAAAACCATAATTAAAAAAGGAAATATTGCCATTGCACAATTAATGGCACCCTCTTGAAGAATTCAAATCAGTTTGAAAAGCAGAACTAGAATGTCATTGAAATTAGACTCACCCGTTATAAATGGTCAGACCTAGAATTTTTACAGCAAGCATAATGGGCAGAATAGATGGGCCAAAAGTTTACCATGCTGTCAATGAAATGAAACAGGTTACTATCTATCCATTACACTTTATAACACTAAGTGCACACTGATACTTTTTATTGTTTGTTCTGTATAAATATTTGGCTTGGGCGCCGGTGAAGTCTTCATGTTTGTTTTCGTGTTCGTCTTCAGGAAAAAAGAATTCGGATTTTACGGATTTTTGCCTGGGCTTGTATGGCATTAACCAATGAAGAGGACCCCCTGCCGGTGACCAATAGAGTAGTGCTTACGGACCTTTAAAATCCTGGCGCCAAAGCCATTGGTCTTCCCAGGCCAAGTTGCTCAGGAGTGTACCTTGCCCTGTCCTTTCCCAGGGGTTGTCTCAGACTGAGATCCGAAAATCCATGTGTTGTGTGTTCATCTTCATGTTTGTTTATCCGCTGCCATATTAGTTTATTCAGTATTCACTCATTCATTTTTCATGTTCTCTGAATACAAATAATAAATACATGTTTTAAAGAATCTGAATTATACTGAGCAAACAATCTTAAATACAGCTAGCAAGATGGCATTTTAAAGATATACTTTAAGAACTACAGTACAATTAAAAATAATTTACTACCATATGTTTATGATTACTAAATTGAGTACTTGATACACATGCTGTGCCATGAGTGTTGTGTGTGTTCAGTTATGTTAAACTGTTTAAATAAATAACTTTGAAAGCGTTTAAATGCATTTTTTTAATTGGAGCCCTTGCTGATTTAGAATAGATGAAAAGATTTCTAAAAGTACTATCTATTGTTGTACATAAAATAATGGTTTGTGTTTAATGTTTCATTATTGATGATATATGTTCAGCAATCAAACAATTTGTCTTAAACGATCACTGTTTATTTCCTAGGTAAGTCATTTCTGCAGCAGAGAGTATTTATAATTTTGTGCATGGAACACTCCATGATGTCACACCATCAGCAAATTGTAAAGGAGACTATTGATGACATCATAAACCTGTAGGGTAGACTTGGGCGCCGGCTAACTCCTCATGTTCGTCTTTGTGGTTTTTTTTCGTGGGGAGAAAAATCTTTGCATTCCACGAATATTTGTGTACATTCTTCGTGTTCCTTTTTTTCTTCGTTTTTGTAGAAGGGGTTAATACGGGGTTAACGCAGTACGCACTACGCAGCAGCTTTGGCATCAGGATTTTAAAGGTCCGTACAAGCAACTCTATTGGTCGCAGGCAGGGGCGTCATCTGCCATCAACCAATGAAGTGCACCTGCTAGTGACCAATAGAGTTGCTCGTACAGACATTTTCTTTGTGTTGTGTGTCTTAGTCTTCGTATACGTTTTGCCGCCGCCATGTTCATTTCTTCGGTATACAGGCTGAACAACGAAAACGCACATTTCGTGTTTGTTTTCATGTTTGTCCGAATAAGAATGCACAAGTCTACTACAGGGGTCCCTGGAAAGGGACACCAAATATTAAATAAGCCTTGGGGCAATTCTTTATGGGTTCATGGATTACCAAAAGTCTTGATTGTTCCTAAAGATTGAAAAGTTATATTTCCAATGAGTCAAAGATATCATTGGCTACCTGGTTGAATAAGCTTACTATCTTAAGTGTGTTGCAGAGCAGTGTGTACCAACAGTATTTTTTATGCTAGTGTGGTAAGTAAAGAAACCTCCTTATCTATCAAGCTATTAATCCAATCGATTAGTTCAACCATGGCCAGATTACCTATAAACCAGATGTAGAATTTATCTAAAGTTAAACTTAGTGTGTTGCTTTTAATTATCTCCTAGGGTGCAGTTGGTCGTGAATCAGTATTAGCGCCATACATATCATACATTTATAACAAAGCTCATCCCATTTCATGACCTACATGCAGACTGGTTTACCGGAGAATTTAATTTAGAAGGATTAATTTGCAGGTAAAACAAAACAAAAATTCAGACCATAACCAGCAAATACCATTCAAAAAACACATAAGGCATACACGTATCATGGCTATATTTCTTACCAAGGAGCTGAATCAGTCATACTGCATTTTAACCCAATGAAACTCTCATGCCATTTAAAGCTTTCTCTGGACACCATTTATGAGGTACCTGTGTGGCACAAGGGACTTCTCAACCCTAAAGTTGGGTTGGAACATGCAAATATGCACAGCAAAACATATATACAGAAAGGCGAGCGCACGACCTAAACTGCATAAAAGGCAAACACATTCAGATTCCTGGGTTCCTGCTAGAATCATTATGACCAATAAATACACAAAACAAAGCAAGACTTCATCACATATCCAGCCAATACCATTTAAAAAACCCTAATGCATACATATTGGGGATTCTGTTATTAGAGATATCTAGGTACGATGTTAACATAATCCATAGCTATCGACTCTGAAGTTGTGCAATAATGATACATAGCAGGAAGTATAACTGAATACAATTTTCTAGTGTTTCATTGGTATAAAAATGTATGGTACATTGGACAGTACTTTATGCTACATTTAATGTGCTGTAATAAAAGCTAATTATATAATCAGATGCAGAAACTATAAACAAGATGTAGAAAAAAACGAGATTTTTAATGCGTAACAATTCTCATAAGCTAGAAAATCAGCCTCTTAAGGGCACTGGTGGTTATGTATGAAAATAAATTCTAGTGAAGCGGTATAAGTGAGGAAATCAGCAGACATATTCCACTGGTTGCAAAGGTAACTGCACCAGAATTAGCATTACGCTGCTAGGTACCTGCCAAATACATACAGCTATATATAGATGCAATTCCTTTAGTCAAAATCACTATAGGGATTATCAAGGCTCCGTTTAGGAGAATTTACCCCACAACTCCTTATAGGAGACAGAAAGGGAACATTCCTGAGATCAGAAGCTTGGGTGGGTGAGCAAAGGTGAATAACCAGCCCCAAAATAGACTTGAAAGTGATAGAAAGTAGATAGATATAACTTGGGAAGGGAAAGAACAAGCCAAACATCATTCCTTTACAGTACCTGGAGATTAAACGCACACGGAGGCCTGGTATTGTCCATCTCAAGTCATGAAAATAGTAATTCTAAGTATTTTAACAAATGCGATATTTATAATCAGAAGTATGTCTTCGTTCTTTTTAAATACATCATAGAAATTAGACTTGGGCGCTGGTGGAAAGTTCCTGTTCTTTTTTTGGGGAGAAATTTGTTTGTCCAGGTTGCAATAAACTTGTAGAAGAAGTTACATTAAAATTGCGAGATTGTCCTGCTCTTAGTATAGTTAAAATGGCGGCCGCGGCACGGAACGAACGAACAAAGATTTTCATATTGCTCACATTCGTTTTTCGTTTCTTTCGTCAAATGTTGCATTCATTCATTATTTGGACGAATGGATGAAATGGTAAAATTCGGCACAAAAACAGATTCGCACAAAAATTAATGCGCATGTCTAATAGTAATATAGCTTTATGAGGAATCTTTGTCTCGCACCTCCCAAAAACCAATGAGGGACCTACGAATCTGTTTAATGTGCTGCCATGACACCACCTGGCGTAAAATTCTAAATATGGCAGTCACTATGGCAGGAAGTGGAATGTTGCTGTTAATTGCTCTGTTGTTACCACTTTGGACCAGCGTTGTTCTGTATAGATCACTTGTTTATTGTGGTTCCAATGGGCATAACATTGTAGCCAAACTCCCTTGCTTTTATGGATGCATTTACTATTTTGGTAGAATACTGTTTTGTTAACTAACCTGCCACTTTGACCATGTAAAATACATTGTTATACAAAAACTATTGAAATAAAGAGACAACCTGGGACACCGATACTTAGAATGTGGGGTGTTTAAATTTAAAGGCAGGAGATAAAAAAATATGCAATAAGACAAGCCTCTGAGAATTAGTTAACAATTTCACACGACTAACAGTATAAATACATTAAGCCTCCTGGTGTATTTTATTGGCACATTCAATCATGTTAACTGCCTTAAAGTTAAAGACAAGGACAAGAGGAAAAACACTTAGGCTGAGATAACATTAATCCTTTTGCAGAAATGGATGTAAACCTTTTCAAATGAGTCTGCCATGGATAAAATGTGCGTTAGATATATTTAATTCGGCGGTGCAGTGAATTTAAGCGTTAGATGTGTGCTGCTTAAATATGATATTGAGCTGGGGTCAGCTTATACAAGGAATAACAGTCAAGTGTCTGGATTCCCCTTACATCTGGAGTAGCATCCTATAGGAATTGTAGTGCGGCAACATAAGACAGGTCTATCCAGCCCCTGTAGGATAAGGAGACCCCCAAAGGATTCCTATGCAGGTCCTTTGGAACTGTCCCATATCTGCTGTTAATGGCATCTATATGTTTTTATTTTTATTAGTGCATATTTAGGGTGTTTGTTAAAATACAAATAGCTCAAAAACAGGATACATGCATGAGGAGGGGCTGCTCAACTAAGATTACACAGTGCCCCAGGGTTTTCTTTTAAGGGTCAGCCATATGTGAAGTTTATATGTGGTTCTATTATTGAAGGATCGTATACCTCTGTAAGAAGACTGGGCAGGAAAATGGCATTTCAACATTGAAAAATATAAAATCATGTATTTGGAGAAGAAGAAAATATATGCTATGGTTGTTTATTGAATAACTCCTCTAAGGAAAAGTATCTGGGAGTACTTGACCATAACAGTAGAAGCAGTAGATTCAAATCAATTAATTTGCTATCCTGTATTAAAAAAAAGAAATCAGGGTATAAGATGAGAATGAAATATCGCCTTTTCAAATATCATTGTCAAAAATACCTTGAATATACAATACAATTTTGCTCTCCAAAATGGCAGCAAAGCTAATTAAGGGAATGTAAGATCTCGGTATTTAAAAACTAGGCTTGCTGACTTTGGAGAAAAGAAGCAGAGTTGAGGATATGATTACTATATACAAGTATATTCAAGGATAAAACAAAATATTATCTGGCCATCTTTCCACAGAAATACACTGGGGCATCCTCTAAAGTTAAAGGAACAAAAAGAATGCTTGTTAAGCAAAATAAATGTTTTTATAGTCAAGATGCGGTGCCAGGTAAAGTGGTTTTGGCTTATTCTGTTAATACCTAAAATGTTTCCATTTAGGTAATGTTGATCAAGTACAAAATTTCATTGCATTAGAGTCAAGAAGGATTTTTAAAGCTCTTTAGGACACTATTGGATAAAGATTTCTTTTTGCCTGCTTCTAGAAAGGTTAGGTGGACATTGCCTTTTTCCACCTAATTAATTATGTAACTATCTAATCAACATCAAAATAGTATAATGAATATAAATATAGTATCCTATTCTAAGCACATACCTAAAACATGCCATTGTAACTTCTATTAGCTAATACAAATTGCTTGCATCCAAAAGGCAGGCTCTTGGTCACTGTCTGCTGGGCCCATTAATTAATTCCCACAAGACACAAATGCACTTTGCTGTAGGCAGTGACTGCCAGAATTGATGTGCTCTGTTTGCAGTCCATGGCTGGCATTTTGCTTCTCTAACCAGACTCCTTTCAGATATTCTTAAACTCCATGAATACATGTATTGTCCATTCTCTTAACCAGTATCTTTCCATATCTGCTTATCCTGTGCAGTTTAGTTTGTTTACGCCGTAGTTAACATTCTGTAATTGGGGATCATCTACTTTCTTGTATGAAGGGAGGTTCAATAGTGTTCTTAAGTTATCTTCTGAACCAAGCAGGGAATGTTTTATTCAAAACATATCTATTTCAGTATTAATTTAAAAGACGTTGCGAAATGACTTTGACATGTATTTTCATTCAGGTATCTGTCTTGTCTGTGTGTTTGCATACTCTGCCCTGTGTGTCCTTGTTAACAGGTCCTCATTACTCAGACAGGACATTTGGTGCATAGTAATTTTGTTCAGTGCTTCCAATGCATTACATATCAATAAGCACAGATTAGTACCCTCACATTTACAAATCTAATATGTATCCACAAATGCAGTCCTTTGTCCTTTATATCATACTAAAGTGTCCTGTATATATTAATGAGAAGACATTAGTCCTATGAACAATAAAATTAAAAAAAGATAATGCAAGAGTAATTACATTAACTTGGCTATGGGCAATTTTGAAATTATATTTTAAGCTTTTTCATTTTATATTGATTGAAAATAATATTTAAAAATATATTTTGGTAACAAACTTTTGTAAGCTATAATATCAAGGGCACCCTGAGGTGGGGGTAAAATGCATTCAATATAAATGTTAGCACACTAGATGTGTAGCATACTCTAGTACTCACTATATGTATGTTTATTGAGGCTATCATGTCTATTTTGCCCTCTTCTTTAACTTATTTCCAAAGTTCTCCTACTTTCCTATACATGCAGCATTATCATGAGAAATATGGAACCAGGTGACTAACATAGGCCCATAAAGCCATATGGGGTGTGGGGGTCCAAGGCTTCTTAGAACAGAAGTGGGCCCTTTGTAATTGGCCTTAATCTCCTGGTGGTAATGTCTGAGCATACCCAAGCAGTTTGTTAACATACCACCAACTCCATATTATCAAAATCAGGGTACACTTCTGCATGCACAGGAACCACTATGCATGTTGGAAAACTCAAACATAAAGCAAATACTAAGACCATTTAATTAACACTAACATTGTTTTGACACTAAAAATGAAATGTACTTTTATTAAACAAAACTGGTGTTGAGTGGGAACTCTGCAGTTAAAAACATTGATGGACTGCCAGGTGTATGATGTGTTACATATACACACACATATATATTTATATATATATATATACACACAGAGAAAGGGGAAGAAAGAGAGAGGGATGAGGGAGAAAAGAGAGAAATTAATTTATTAATACTACTAAAAAAAGAGCCACTACTAATTTAGAGCATCTGCGTTTCTCTGTAACTTGAAAATATGGCATTAATAGTCATCAATAAAAGGCCTGAAAATAAGGTTAATGGTCTATTAATGCAGGCGCTTACTGGACTTAAGTGTCTTAAAATAGAAACAGATTGTAATTACCATATGCATGATTTTACAATAAATGCAAAAATTGTAGAGAACATTGTTATGGTGGCACATTGAAATCCTGGCTCTAAGCAAAGAGTTTAAAGGTTGAAAAAGTTTACATAGATACTGGATTTAACTTTACATAAGTGTCTAACCTTTAAATAAACCTTTGTCTATACCCTCTCCATTGACCCCGGTCAGGGACAATCCTGATTTTCCTCCTGGGGTGGGCCGCGATCTCTTTCCGGTTTCCCCTACTGGTGTGGGACCGAGGATTGGTTCCTTCCTGTCCTCTGGGGGTCTTAAGCCCTTGGCCGCGCTGTCCCCCCGCTCTCCTCCCTCCTTTTTGGATTCTTTCCGTTATGCGCAATTGCATAGTTTCTTCCGGTCCTTGCCCCGACAACACGCTGTGTTGCGGGATCGCACGCGGTTTGAGGAGCTTTGTGTGTCCTCTACGCTTCCGTCCCATGGCATTTCTGGATTGTATGGCCTTTTGCTCGAGGCCTTTCATCGGGTGTCGCCGCCGTTCATGGGGGGTTGGGAATCTGAGCTGCAGGTCACCTTCTCCGCGGCGCAATGGGAGAAGATCTGTGTTGTTACTCACTGTTGCTCTAGGAGCAATAGGGATCTGGAAATGGCGTATAAATTGTTGGCCCGTTGGTACCGGCCCCCAGCCTTGACTTCTGCTTACCGCCCAGATGTACCCAACAGATGCTGGCGCTGCGACGCCACCCCTGGCTCTCTTCTTCACCTTTGGTGGCACTGCCCACGGCTCGCTCCTTTTTGGACCTCGATCCATCAGCACATGCAGCGCCTCATGGATCGGTCCATTCCTTTTATGCCGGAGTTCTTTCTTCTCCATCATATGCCTTATCCTGTGCGCTGGTTCAAGAGGTCGGTGATTCGTCACCTTTTGTCGGCGGCCAAGGCGCTAATCCCCCTGCACTGGGGCAACCCTGCCCCTCCCACCGTTAAAGAGTGGGTTCTCCGGGTGGAGCGGATCCGCGTTTTTGACGAATTGCGCCTCCTGTCAGATGAGTCCCTCGAGCGGTATCGGTCCACTTGGTTCCACTGGCTGGAATTTGTTTCGGGGCCTGATGGTCGTCCTCTATTGGACTAGCTACCTGGGTGGTTCTCCGTCTCCTCCCTGGCATGGGCGGGTGGCCGCCGGGTTTTTCTTCCCCCCTTTTTTCCTTCATTTTCTTTTTTTTACTCTATGATGTCCTCCTCCGTCTCTCCTTCTTCCCTCTTCCCCTCCCCTTCCTCCTCTCGCTCCCCTCTTGTTTCTCCGTTGTCTGTTTCTCTCATGTCTTTTTCCCTCCTGTCTACCTCCCCTCCTCCCTCATATTGGGCTTGTACTGCATTTCTCGGTGGTGGATGTGTATTACCGCGTGTCCTGCTATGCAGCCCGCCTATGACTCTCCATGCTCGCCACTACCTCTGTCGTGAGGACGCGCGTTTTCCTGCTGCGCTGCTGCCTGGTGTCTCCTTGTTGGTTTCCCAGGCTGCTATTACAGCTCCCCACGTCATTTTGGGCGCATTGATTTTCCCCCTCTATACGCCTGGGTTTGCAGCCACTTTATTTGAGGGTGCTTTATACTTTGCCGTGTCTCTTTCTGTAGCTCGTCTGTGGATGTTTATGCGCATCTGCACTATTGCCGTGTGATTTCTCATTTTGTTACCGAAATGATGTCTGGTGCCCCTTCTTTGACCGGCGCCTTGTGTTGTTGTTACCATGTTGCCCCCTCCCTTATTTTTCCTTCTGTATCCCTTTCTGTGAAATTTATTGAAAAAAATAAAGAAAACCTGATTTACCCTAAATAAACCTTTGCCTACAGGCAACTACGTCAGTCATTATTTCCAATGCACATGTACTTTTCTAGTCAGCAACAACTAAAGTGCTACCTTGCAGCATATGGGATTTGCAACTAAGTAACTGATCCCATTAGCTGGGTATATTCCGCATACTGCAGGGCAGGACTTTACATATGCTTATTCCAACACATGAAATACCGTAGTTGCTCGATTATAAGACGACCTCACAAAATCTGAATCTTAATTTAGGGGGAAAAGAAAAAGCCTGAATATAAGACGACCCTATAGGGAAAAAAGTTTTACCAGTAAATGTTAATTCATGTAAACTTTTTTTTTAATAAAAGCTATGATTGAGCAGAAAAATATATTTTTCTTTTTTAATTCTACTTTTTATTTTTCAACAAGCCCCACAGCCTATGCACATCTGCCCCCCCAGCGCCTTTGTCACTCTGCCCCAATAAATGCTTAAAACACCCTATATTCACTGCCCCCCTATGAATATGCCTTTTAACCCCCTAAAAAGCCACTTGCCCCGTTGCATATACCTTTTAACCCTTACTACAATGCCCACTGTGCCCCATGATATGCTATTTAACCCTCTATACGCCACTGTGCCCCATGATATGCCTTTTGACCCCCTATGTGCCACTCTGCCTCCAGAAATGCCTTATACCCCCATATGCCACTCTGGCATTTAGGGGGTTAAAAGGCATATTATGGGGCAGAGTGGCATATAGGGAGGTATAAGGCATATCAGGAGGCAGAGTGGCGTATAGAGGGTTAAAAGGCATTTCTGGAGGCAGAGTGGCATTAAGGGCGTTAAAAGGCATTTCACAGAGCACTCTGCCTCCAGAAATGCCTTATGCCCCCCGTTTAACACTCCCTCCCTCCTCCAAACTTACCGGTGCTTCTGACAGCGTGTAGAGCTGCAGCAGAAGTTGTCTCTACATGCTGCCCGGACTAAGCACCGGGGACTCTGAAGCACCGGTAAGTTGGGGGGGAGGATCCAGTTCCCCTGCATCTGTGTCCCCGGTGCTTAGTCCGGGCAGCGTGTAGAGCTCTACCCGATTCGCATAGACAACTTCCGCTGCAGCGGTAAGTTGGGGGGGGGGCAGGAGGATCCAGGTCCCCTGCATCGCTGCGGGGGATCTGGATCTTAGTCTCATAGTCAGACCTATTTGAGGTCTGATTATAAGACGACCCGATTATAAGACGAGGGGTATTTTTCAGAGCAGTATATATGTGTGTGTGTAAGCTGGTGTGTGTATGGGCAGTGTGTGTGTAAGGGCAGTGTAGGTATTTGTATGTTTGTAAGCTGGTGTGATTATGTGTGTAAAGGCAGTCGTGTGTAAGGGCAGTTTATGGGTATATGTGTATTAATGGGCAGGTGTGTTTATGGGCGGTCTTGTGTAAGGGCAGTGTATGTGTATATAAGTGTTAATGGGCAGGAGTGTGTAAAGGCAACGTGTATGTGTGTTTATGGACAGGTGTGTGTAAAGGCAATGTGCAAGGGCAGTGTAAATAAAACAACTTCTGTAAAAAAAAATAGCTGGGGGGCAGAATTTTCCATTCTTGCCTTGGGTGCAAAAATGGCTCTGCTATGTCCGAGTCATTTTTCTTATTATACCATGTTGTGACATTCTGCCCTGGTTTCCTGGCTCCTGTATTGTGCATTCAGGTTTTTGGACTGTTCCTAGTTCAGCCTCTAGTGGCCGCTCTGCCTATGTTTCTGCTCTCCTCCTATTGTTGTCACCTGTCATCGTTACCTGCTGCCCTGCAGTATAAGGGGCTATAGCTTCCTGCAAAATGGGCCTTGGCATTGTAGTAATGGGACCGTTTTGCCCTGGCCCTGTACCTGATCCTGTATTACTCCTGCGAATTCGCGGGCTTACTGTCGTGTGCCCTGCGAGTGGGCTTCCTGTCGTGTGCCCTGCGAGTGGGCTTCCTGTTGTGTGCCATGCGAGTGGGCTTCCTGTTGTGTGCCCTGCGAGTGGGCTTCTTGTCGTGTGCCTTGCGAGTGGGCTTCTTGTTGTGTGCCCAGCCTGAGGGCTTCCAGCAGCATGTCTAGTCCTGTGCTCTGCCAGTGAGCTTCCAGTCGTGTGCCCTGCCGGTGGGCTTCTATTTCAGCATCTGCCTTGCCAGTTCCAGTCCTGCACTTCTGTCTGCTGTGTGCCTGTCTACCTTGCACCATGAATCGCAGTGTACAAACAGACAACACTATTCCTGCACCGAGGCCCCTCGCTAACCTGCTTACCCAGTGTGTGACACACGTCAGTAACAGACACTATATCAGCATTCTCAGTTGACACTACTGTCACAAGTTCATGGATCTTATTCACTAAACTGCGAGCATTTGTAGACATGACATGTCTTTTAACTCATTTAACAAGCGCCTTCTGTTCTTATTTTTTTTTTTTGGGGGGGGGATATATGCTTTTCACTATTCTGAACATACCAAGCCCCCAGATCCACCCACCCACCCACCACTAACTAAAACACTTTCCCTTTCTACACTGCCTAGCCCGGTATTTATTCCCTTTCCTCAGTCCATGTTGAAATTCTACTCCAACTGTCTAGGGTTGTTAGGGAGAACAGTTTTTTCCAACAATCCCACCTCTGAGTCTGCCTCCCCAACATGTTCACTAAAATGAACATTTGTTGAGATGCAAACCGAAATGCAAAAACAGCCTTGGTCAGGAAGGGTGAATAAATAGCCCAGTCTTTAAAAAAAGTTTTTCAAAAATAAGCAAGATAAAAAATAAAATAGACTTACCTTAGATTGCAGCTGCTCTCTTCCCCGTTGTGGTCCCACAGTTCCTAGCACTGATTGGCTGTTTGAAGTGACCAATCAGTGGTAGGAAAGCACTCCCACTGAAATCAATGGGAGTTACTTTCCGCATATGTACATGGAGAGGTAAACAGCCTCCACCCACAGCATTTGCCAAGCCAGCATTGAAGCTGACTGGCGGTAAATATATCATGTTTAAAAGCATTTCAATTACCAAGGGGTGGCTAATTTAATAAAAAAATGAATGGTTTTATGGGGTAAATTGGAGTGGCCAGGCTCAAAGAAAGGGCATAGACACAGCCTGACCAAAATGGAGAAAAAAGCGCACTTCCCAAATGTTGCATTTTAAATCCCAAACAACCCAAAAACCCATGCATGTGGGGTATCAGTGAACTGATGTTGCTGAACACATATTGGGGTGTTTGGTAGTGACGCATACCAGGAGCTATGAATTCATTCTTGAAGTACAATTTGTGTAAAAAAATACAAAAAAATACTACCACAAACTTTGGCAAGTGGTAGAATCTCATGCATAAAAGGGCTAAAATACCAGCATATACTTTGAAATACCTTGGGGTGTTTTGTTTTTAAAAATATATGGTTTAATGGGGTAAATTGAATTATCCAGCTTCAAAGATGGCCCACTTAGGACATGAGGGCAGTTGGACAATAAAGTTCCAAGTTGAAAAATGTGCACTCCCCAAATGGGGCATTTTAGATCCCAAACAACCTGACAAATCCATGCATGTGGGCTATCACTGAACTCAGGAGATGTTACTGAACACATTGGGTGTTGTTTGATAGTGACGCATACCAGGAGCTATGAATTCATTCCAGAAGTACAATTTGTGTGAAAGAAAAACACCACAAACTTTGGCAAAGGCTGGTGGTAGAATATCATGCATGAAAAGGGTTAAAATACCAGCATTTGAAATACCTTGGGGTGTCTAGTTTTCAAAAATATATAGTTTGATGGGGTAAATTGAAGTAGCTGGCTTCAAATATGTTTCAAAGAGGAGATAGAGGCAGAATGACCAAATGCTAAGTCTGTGTTGAAAACCTGAATCACGCTTTTGGGACATTTCGGAAATTACTTTTGGGACTGAATGTCCCAAAAGTAGCCATTTATCAGCCAAACAATCTGACAAACCTATGATGTTGCTAAACACACATTGGGGTGTTGTTTGACAGTGACATATACCAGGACCTGTATATTTATAACTAAATTACAATTTGTTAAAAAAAAAAGACTACTACAAAGTAGTTACAGCTGAACACAAGCACCGCAAAAGTGATAAAACAGCCTCGGTCCCACAGGGTACAAGAAGAAAAAATAAGCCCGGGCCTTAAGGGGTTAAGTTACTTTGAATATGACATGGTGGTTGGTGCCAGACGGGCTGGTCTGAGTATTTCAGAAACTGCTAATCTACTGGGATTTTTACATGCAACCATCTCTAGGGTTTGCAGAGAATGGTCCGAAAAAGAGAAACTATCCAGTGAGGAGCAGTTGTGTGGACAAAAATGCCTTGTTGATGTCAGAGGTCAGAGGAGAATGGGCAGACTGGTTCGAGATAACAGAAAGGCTACAGTAACTCAAATAACCACTTGTTATATACCATCTCTGAACGCACAATACATCAAACCTTGAAGCAGATGGGCTACAGCAGCAGAAGACCACACCGAGTGCCACTCCTGTCAGCTAAGAACAGGAAACAACGGTTCAGGCTGGTGGTGGTGGTGTGGGGGGCATTCTACTTCCAGCAGGAGAATGCAACATGTCACAAAGCTCACATCATCTCAAACTGGTTTCTTAAACATGACAAGTGGAGTTCACTGTACTTCAATGGCCTCCACAGTCACCATAGCTTAATCCAATTGAGCATCTTTGGGATGCGTGGGAATAGGAGATTTGCAAAATCTGCAGCAAGTACCGATAGGTACTAAAAAAAAGTGCTATGAAGTCAAGCAAGCAAGCATCATATGCCGTTACTTAAGGAATGAAGGATCCTGTGATCTTTACGGTAGACATCACTGTTGGGGTCAACCATAAGTTTACTGGAGGATTGATATCCCCTGCAGGGTCTGTCTAGACCATGCTGGGATATGCTGTTGCCTCCCTGCTGGCCGATCACACACATTGATCAATGCAATGCAGAGAAGAGAATGAGAGACAAAGTTTCTCCCTCTTTCCACAAAGGGAAAACGTAAATAAAAATGGAAAATGAAATAACTAAAAAAACAATACAGTGAGCTCAGGGATGTCATTGTAACATCACTGGCATACATAAGATGTACGAGAGATCCTAAGGGGCTCTTTATCCATATTGTACTGATGACATTGTGAAAAAAAATGAAAATGGAAAAATAACTTGTTTAGTATGTCCTGGCACGTGTGTTTTGGTTTTGCTGCTCCTCTTTGCCGATCCCTCTACTGGCTCCCCATACCCTTCACAGTGAAATTAAAACTCCTGGCCCCCTACGGAGCACTCAACAATTATGCACCCCCATATATTTTCCTACAAATACACCCCTAAGCGCCCTCTTTGTTCCTCTAATGAGCTCTGTCTCTCTTTTATGATCTTTACCTCTATCAACTCCCGCATCCATGATTTCACCCGTGCTGTACACCTTCTCTGGAATTCCCTTCTTGGTTCTGTCAGATTTTCTCCCTCATATGCAAATTTCAAAAGCTCTCTGAAGACAAACTTCTCCTAAGAAGCATACAACCATTCTTCCCAACATCCTGCCAAAGCCATCTAAACAATCAACAACCTCAACAGCTCATCCTGACTCGACCAACGCATTCTCATTAAAGCAGTCTTCTCCTACTGTTCCATTTCCACCTCAACAGAGTAGATTCTAAGTTTGCCACAGCAGGACCCATGTTTGGGTGTCGGTGTGGCACAGTGTGTCCTGGTGTGTGTATTTGAGTTTGGTGTGGCAGAGCCTGTCCTGATGTGTATGCTTCATCATCATCTGATTACTTCAGAGGACAAACCTTCTAGACCCAGTGAGTGGAAAAGTAAAAGGTATTGTGGTATTTACTCTATTCAAATATGCAGATCTTTTTAAAAAGGATTAGTCTCAGAAACTTGGATGGCAGTTGGATCCCTCAGAGCCAGTGAAACCCAATTCAATACTAAGCATACCTGGGAACGCTCCGGGTTTGACCCAGAGATCTTAAGGTGAAGCACTGTTTCTCTGGTTCAAGACCCGAATCCTCCCGGTCATGGGAGCGAGGTCTTGACACGCCCCGCTCCCCGCCCTTTTTCCCTTTAAATGGGGGTGTTTGGGGACTGCCCCCAACATCAGCGTGATTGCCCTCAACATCAGTGGCACCGCCCACTGACATCAGCAGGCAGTCCTCGTTGCGTCCCATAAGGAAAGACTCCAGGTGTAACGATATGGTGTGGTAGGACCCCAGATGGCGGAGTAGCCAGGCCAAACAGGAACCAGAAAGTCAGGGAACCAACCGGGTCAGGCAGGTAATCAGGATAAGCCAAATCAGAATCCAGAGACGAGGTCAACAAGCCGAATCAATACCAGAACAGGAATCAGGAGCCAAATCAGGAGACAGGAACGAAGTCAGCAAGCCGGGTCAAACGAAGAAATAGTCACAGCAACTCACACAGGAAAACCACAGAATACACCAACCAAGGGTGAACCAGAAGAGGACGTCCGGGTTTAAATAGGGACAGGTGGAGGTGTGTCCTGCATTAAGGAGGTCACCCGAGGTTATAAGAACACGTTACGTATGTAACGTGTAATATTACTTTCTGGCCACACGGTGGCGCTGTGTTACTTGTTTGCCGCGTGGTCGGCCACGCGGTGAAGACGCCGACCGGGTAGCAGTGGTACTAGCTGCCCGGGAAGCCAGCCGAGGAGGAAGCGTCGCGGGACCGGCCACAGCGCGGGACCGGAGAGGCAGGTAAGTCCTTACAGTACCCCCTCCTCGAGAACCGCCCGAAGGGCGACCAGGGCCCCTGCCAGGCCTCCCAGGGTATTTGGAATGGAAGAGGCGAACCAGCCGAGGCGCGCGGACTTCGGAGGCGGGCACCCAAGATCTTTCTTCAGGTCCATAACCCTTCCAGTGAACCAGATATTGCAGAGCACCCCGGAAGATGCGGGAATCGAGGATGGAACGGATCTCGTAGTTCTCCGAGGAGGTGACAGAAACGGGACCAGGGCTGGCCAGAGGACGAGTGAAACGGGAGAACAACACTGGCTTCAGGAGGGAGACATGAAACGTGCGAGGAATACGAAGGTTACGTGGCAGGTTCAGTTCATATGTGACAGGGTTAATACGGCGGAGAATGGAGTATGGTCCAATAAAGCATGGAGCCAGTTTTTGCGAAGGACAGCGGAGGCGTATGTGACGGGTAGAGAGCCACACCTTGTCTCCAGGCATATAGGAAGGGGCAGGTAACCTTTTACGGTCATAATACCTCTTTTGTGTCTGAGAAGCAGCTATGGACGCAGAGCGGACAGAGGACCAAACAGAAGACAGGTGTTTTAGGTGTGCGTCCAAAGCAGGTACCCCTACCTCTGGGGTGTCTGTAGGCAAAACAACAGGGTGGAAACCGTAGACACAATAAAAGGGAGTGTGTTGGGTGGAGCCTTGCACGGAGTTATTGAGGGCGAACTCCGCAAGTGGGAGGAGGTCAGCCCAGTCGTTCTGGTTGTCGTTAACAAAAGCCCGTAGATATTGTTCAAGGCGCTGATTAGAACGTTCCGCTGCCCCGTTGGTTTGGGGGTGATAAGCCGTGGAAAAGGACAGGGTGACGCCTAAGGCTTTGCAGAAGGACCTCCAGAACCGGGAGACGAACTGGACTCCACGGTCAGATACGATGTCCTGGGGAATTCCGTGGAGCCTAACAACTTCTCTCATGAAGATGTCCGCGAGTTCTCTGGCCGTGGGAAGTTTAACTAGCGGAACAAAATTGGTGGTTTTGGTATGGTGGTGTAGCGGCGGGATAGAGGAAGTTCCACTATGAAGTCCATGGCAATATGGGTCCAGGGACGACAAGGCACCGGAGGGGCCGTAGGTGACCAGCTGGAGGAGTCCTGGGGGTCTTGGTAGTGGCACATATGCGGCAGGATCTGAGGTAATCAGCCACGTCTTGTCTCCAGGAGGGCCACCAAAAACGGAGTCCTAGGGCCTGGCTGGTGCGTCGAAGACCAAGGTGGCCAGAAAACTTTGTGGAATGGTGTAACTGAAGTATCCTTTCACGGTACACAGGAGGCACAAACAGTTTGTCAGGTGGGGTATGGGCTGGAGCAGAAGGTTGGCTGGCTTGAATGCGTTGCAGGAGAGGAGAAGCAACGGCTAGAGATACAGCAGAGACAATACGGTTAGCTGGGACGATGGGTTCCGGGTCTGGTTTCTCCTCTGTGGCTGTGCAGAACATACGGGATAAAGCGTCGGCCTTGGTATTTTTAGACCCCGGGCGATAGGATATAACATAATTAAAACGGGATAAGAAGAGAGTCCATCGTGCTTGTCTGGGGGTTAACCGTTTGGCATCGGCAATATACTGGAGGTTCTTGTGATCTGTGAGAATTGTAACAGGTATGCGGGAACCCTCTAGGAGATGACGCCACTCAGTAAGGGCGAGGATGACTGCCAGTAGTTCCCGGTTGCCGATGTCATAGTTCCTCTCCGCAGGAGAAAAGCGTTTTGAAAAGAACCCACAAGGATGTAGCGGCCCTTCATATGTTTTCCGTTGAGATAAGACCGCTCCAGCGCCGATTTCTGAAGCGTCTACTTCTATAACGAAGGGTTGAGAGACATCAGGGTGAACGAGGACCGGAGCAGACACAAACAGATTCTTCAATTTCTGGAAGGCCTGAACAGCGGAGGCAGGCCAATTATGACAGTCAGACCCCTTTTTAGTGAGCGCAGTCATGGGAGCCACAACCTTAGAAAAGTCTCGGATGAATCGTCTATAATAGTTAGCAAAACCAAGGAACCTCTGGAGGGCTTTCAGTCCTTGTGGTTGAGGCCATTGCAGGATGGCATGTAGCTTGTCAGGATCCATTTCGAACCCTGTACTGCTAATGACATAACCAAGGAAAGGTACACGGGAAACTTCAAATACGCATTTCTCCAGTTTAGCGTATAAACGGTTTTCACGAAGGCGTGCCAGGACCTTTTTAACGTGTATCCGATGTGAAATGGGGTCTGGCGAGTGGATAAGTATGTCATCAAGGTAGATGACAACGAACTGGTGAAGATAGTCCCGGAAACAGTCATTAACGAATTCCTGAAATACTGCTGGGGCATTACAGAGCCCAAATGGCATTACTGTATACTCGTAATGGCCAGAGCGGGTATTAAAGGCTGTCTTCCACTCATCGTTCTGACGGATACGAATGAGGTTGTAAGCACCACGTAAGTCCAATTTAGTGAACACCTTTGATCCCTTCAGGCGGTCGAACAACTCGGTAATGAGTGGCAAGGGGTATGTGTTTTTTATGGTGATTCGATTGAGGCCCCGATAGTCTATACACGGGCGTAGACCGCCATCTTTTTTAGACACAAAAAAGAAGCCTGCACCGGCGGGTGAAGCGGAGCGGCGGATAAAGGCTTTTTGGAGGTTTTCTCGGACATAGGCCTCCATGGCCTCAGTCTCTGCCGGAGATAACGGATACACTCTGCCCCTTGGGGGTACGGTGCCAGGAAGCAGGTCAATTGGGCAATCATAGGGACGGTGAGGAGGCAAGGAGTCAGCCTCTTTCTTATCAAACACGTCAGCATATCCCTGGTATTGCGGAGGCAGGGTGGTGGTATCCAAAGAGGCGATTTTCACTAAACATGGTTGAGGGAACATGCAGGAGGAGCACACCGCCCAGGAAGTGATCTCACGGGTAGACCAATCGATGTCAGGGTTATGCAGCTGCAGCCAAGGGTAGCCCAAGACAATGGGGGCAGCCGGAGTAGTTATCACATGGAGTGTTATAGTCTCTGTATGGAGAACCCCAACTCTGAGACGAAGCGGGATAGTTTCGTGGGTCACCGCTGCAGGTTGAAGAGGTCGACCGTCAATGGCCTCCACGAAGATCGTGGAGGTTTTCTCCTGCAAGGGTATATTGTGGAGCCTGCAGAAGTCATGGTCAATAAAGTTTCCTGCAGCTCCAGAGTCTATAAGGGCTGGAGCCAGAATGGTGCTTTCCTGAATAGTGAGAGATGTAGGCACAAACATACGAGGCGCCCGGTCATGGGGAAAGGCAGCAGAAAGGCCTAGAGGAGGTACCCCAACCCTCCTTAGGCCTTGTAGTTTCCCAGCTTCACAGGGCAGGAACGCACATAATGTCCTTGTTTGCCACAGTACATACAGAGGTTCTGTTGGCGCCGCAGGGATCTCTCCTCCTCAGAGAGACGTGTGGAGCCGATCTGCATGGGCTCCTCAGGCGGAAGAGAAGCAGAGTCAGAAGAAGCCGGACGTGGAGCAAAACCTACTGGAGCCCTCCTTTGGCGATCTCGCTGTACCTGGCGTTCCCGGAGGCGCAGATCAATATGGCCAACGTAGGCAATGAGTTCTTCCAAGTCCGTGGGCAGGTCCCGGCCAGCCACCTCATCTTTTAGGCGGTCAGATAGGCCATTTGTGAAGGCAGCAACCAAGGCGTCGTTGTTCCATGTCACTTCTGCAGCCAGGGTACGGAACTCAATGGCATAGTCAGATAAACTGCGTGTACCCTGACGCAGTGAAAAGAGACTTGACGAGGCAATATGGCCGCGACCTGGCCTATCAAACACTTGGCGGAAAGTGGTTACAAAGTCAGTATAATCGTTGACCACTGGAGAGTTGCGTTCCCAAAGAGGAGTTGCCCAGGCCAGAGCCCTGTCAGTGAGTAGGGAGATGACATACCCCCCACGAGCTCTGTCAGAACAAAACAAGTAGGGAGACATCTCAAAATTAATGGAGCACTGATTGAGGAATCCACGACAGGTAGCAGGATCTCCTCCATATCTGGGAGGAGGTGGTAAACGGAGGGTATGAAGACCTGGGTCAGCAGGCGGTGGAACAGCAACAGGTGCAGCAGCAGGCACAGGAGGTGGACCACGTGCTGGATCGGTCCTCGCCAGGAGTGTTTGCAAAGCCTGCGCAAACTGGTCCATGTGATGATCCAGACTCTCAATACGGGCTTCACAGGTAGACATCTTCTGGCCAATCTCCGCGGGGTCCATGGTGACCCTTGGTACTGTAACGATATGGTGTGGTAGGACCCCAGATGGCAGAGTAGCCAGGCCAAACAGGAACCAGAAAGTCAGGGAACCAACCGGGTCAGGGGAGGTAATCAGGATAAGCCAAATCAGAATCCAGAGACGAGGTCAACAAGCCGAATCAATACCAGAACAGGAATCAGGAGCCAAATCAGGAGACAGGAACGAAGTCAGCAAGCCGGGTCAAACGAAGAAGTAGTCACAGCAACTCACACAGGAAAACCACAGAATACACCAACCAAGGGTGAACCAGAAGAGGACGTCCGGGTTTAAATAGGGACAGGTGGAGGTGTGTCCTGCATTAAGGAGGTCACCCGAGGTTATAAGAACACGTTACGTATGTAACGTGTAATAATACTTTTTGGCCACACGGTGGCGCTGTGTTACTTGTTTGCCGCGTGGTCGGCCACGCGGTGAAGACGCCGACCGGGTAGCATTGGTACTAGCTGCCCGGGAAGCCATCCGAGGAGGAAGCGTCGCGGGACCGGCCACAGCGCGGGACCGGAGAGGCAGGTAAGTCCTTACAC
>VKOC01047017.1:0-49637 GCA_009364415.1 Spea multiplicata
ATACTGAGCTGTAAAATGTAATATTTGGGAAATATGTCCATCCCATTAATATAGACGTGCACTCCACAAACAGAAAAATCAGTTTATCGTTTCATATAAATATACCATATTTTATAGGGAGCTTGTTTTTGTTCTTTTATGTTCTTGTTCTAGCCCTTTTATGTTCACAAGTTAAGTTAAAATTTTATAGAATACAATCTGCACTATTATGCAGAACTTGCACTTACACCAACTTACCACCGGAGGCAGTATATCATTAACCTAAATATTCTTTTTTAATAATAACCTGTAGTGACTCTTACTCTAGAAAGGGTATCATCATAAACTGAAGACACAATCTTCTTTTGAACCAATACAGCTGTATCCATTAGACTTATAACCAGAGTGTAGCGCAAAGAGCGTACCTTCTCATTTGGCACACTTCTCCTCCTCTTTGGTTGATTTTTTTCTGGAAGAAGGTACAGATCAGCAGTAGTTGGGAGTCCTGGTTTAACAACAGCCACCAGAGTTTGCTCTGGAATATTTGTTTCCTGTAAAAACGTAACAGAGTATTTTTTTTGTTTCATGTTTGAAAGATAAACGATTTATTGTATATTATTATTATTATTATTATTACACATATATTGCTGTAGTATGACATTTTATGTTTACCTTTTTTACATTTGTAGTGTGAACATCTTGAAGCAGGAGATACAGTTACAGTTTCATATAGCCTAGAATATTGGGCATTTCAGCTTATAACTATAATTAGTTTCTTTGTCATACATGCAAAATGAAAACAAGGGTCAGTAATAGTTATCTATATATGCCGTATACACCAGATAAAATAGAATTTAAGAAAAAGTAGGTCTGTTACATAATCTTTAAGCAGAATACATTCTTCTAAATATATGATTATTACTGGATTATTAATATTTATAGTCTAAAATGCATGGCATATGATAACCATAAAGTAGACACACTAATAGGTTGCCAAGAACAAATTACTAAGAATTGATTTTTAAACAAATACGAGAGCTTGTCCAGTGAATCAAAAGGGAGCCACAAGTTCTTTTTAAGCCAAGCGGTCACCACAAAAATATAAGATTTCCACTTAGGAGCAAACAGAGCAGCCCTGAAATCTTTGCTTTGGACGCACTGCTACATTATTATTGACAATAACATAAAAGACGTGCAGCTGACGTTCTGTTGGAGGTTAAATTTCCATTAAAAAATCAAATTCCTAAATAAACATTGTTCCAGCCAATTTCATACATACGTCTGCCAAGGCAAGAAGTGAGAATATAAATCAAATTGTGATTTGGGGGGGTTTGCAACCAAATAGTAAAACCTCAAGGAGACGGGGCGCACTAAGGAAAATGATTGATGTTCAATAAAATTCTATAGCAGAACTTCTTGATCTCCATTCAATCATAGAAAAACTACTAACAGAGACATTTGTATTCAATTATAACCTTAATCATCCTCAACATCGCATGAAATGTATACTCTCCGTGATACTGGCTATATGTTAACATTTGCTAGATTTTATACCGAGTCTAGAAAGAAATGAAATAACATCTTCTCAGAGTTGTGGTGTGGCCACTGCTAGAGACATGCATGGGACTTACTACAGTAGATTGTAAGTTCATTGGACGAGTGCTTGTCCTGTTTACCTTAGAATACGATGACACTATATAAATTAAGAAATATAGTGATCCCGAAGCATGTTAATGATCATTTATTAATTATATTAAACGCTGATGAATGTGCTATATATATATATATATTTGTTGGTAGTGGTCATTTGTGTGAAATAGTTTTCGTTAAGCCTTACAGATCCCAACTCATTTCACAGAATGCTGCGTTCTCTCCCCTAGCTTCATATGCTCAATGCACTATGGACCAAATTACCCACCTTGAGGAACACAGAATATACAATCTAGGAACTTTCTTTGGTATAGTATTATTTACCCAAACTGTCCACCAATCTCGGAGAGTGACTTTATAGTTGTAGGGTTTATTCATTAAAATATAATTTTGTTGATGACTTTCCAAAAAGAGTTGGGATCTTGGCTCATTGACTTCATTGTACATTATGAAGGGCCAACCCTGGTAAGTGGAAAGGGCTGACCTGGACCTGAATAACACATAGTTCAATGGCAGAAATGGCTGTCAGGAAATCTCACTGGTTACCCATATGTGATACAGGACCAACAATATTTGTCTTTGCAGAAGATGCTTACTGGGGTTACACTTTCATGATGCATGGTGAAGTCGGTGAGTTGAAAACTCAAACTCCCTCCTCAGTCGAACCCCGCATGAACAAATCGCTTGCATCATGTTATGCTGAGAATGAACGCAATTTAGGAGAACACTGAGGGATGACTCGGTTCACATTGTACGTTTTGTTCACCGTAATTTTCACATGATCCTTATTTACAGGATTAAATAATCCTTTCTATGACATAAATGTAACTTTTCACTGTAGTGGTCATGTATTTGTAATAGCGGTAGAAAATAATCATACCTTTGCGAGTAATCTAGTCACAACCTGACCAATGTCTTCCCTCCACTCTGGAATATTTGGATTATACGTGTCAAGATGCTTGCTGAACATGAGGGGAAGAACCTGGAATTCATCTGCAAAAATATGAAATGTAATTATGAAAAAATACATTTTAATGGGAATCATTAGGTAATATTGAACAACACCTTATGTGAGGGCTCTCAGAGTCTGAAGCTGATGGCACTGGTAGGAATATAACAAGTCACCTTTATGCACGGGAAGGGCTGGCATCCTAAGGCCTGGGGGGCAAGTCGAGTCAGATGGCCCATTGCGCCATCTAATCAGCCCACCATCCATACCCATCGTTTCCTGATTTTCTAACGCATATTGATATAACGTGATGGGATTGGGAGTACATCAGTACACTAAAAACCAGTCATCACACATGGGATACCTGAAGTCACAATGAAATGCCACTAATCCTAAAATATGCAGATTGAAATAGAGTAAATAACACAAAAACTTTAGTCTTCCTCTCACTGATTTCTGGGCCTAGAAAGTTTTGTCCTCTGAAGTGACTACAAATTCAGGAGGGTGTTTTATCTCTGGATAAGTAAACATTAAATAGTTCAATTTATTCCTAGAGTAAGTAAAGTGCCAGGAAACAGATGACCAAATTCAAAACCAGGACAGGCTCTGCCACACCGACACCCAGACACACACACATGACAGGCTTCTGCCACACCGACACCAGACACACACACACCCAGGACAGGCTCTGCCACACCGAACACCCAAGACACACACACACACCAGGACAGGCTCTGCCACACCGACCCCCAAAAACACACACACAACAGGACAGGCTCTGGCACACCGACACCAAAACACACACACACCAGCAAAGGCTCTGCCACACCGACACTCAAACACACACACACATGATGTGCAGTTATTGGTTGTGAAATGATTACCTTTATCCTTTTTAATTTTTTGATTATTTGGATGGTCACTTCGCTAGATGGGGCCCATAAAGGTAAAGGTGTACTTTTTGTGTCATTCCTAAAATAAATACTCTAAAATACTTGTTTTCATGTTTAATTATGAATAATGCCTAAAAAGAACATATATCTCACCAAACACTCTGATTGTTTTAGAATCCTGCAACATTGAGTTCCAATAAGACACTTGGACCGTGACCCGGAACTCTCCGGCTTCTGCAAACCTTGTCACCAGGTAACTTTCCAAAGTAAGAATCGGCTAAAACAAACGAAATTATGACTCACTTAAAATTCATTTTGATGTTAATGGTTGGAAATAGTCCACTAATACTTTAATTTACCTCCCAAAGAGAGAATATTTAGAAATACATTATAGAAAAGTTGTATTGCAGTATTAGTAAGAAATTTACTTTGTATTTAATAAAAAATGAATTCACTCTCTAAAGCATAATGACTATGTAGACGTTAGCCAACATTTTGCAGCTGATTTATAAACCAGTTGCAGTAATGACCTCCAGGAGCAATTTACGTTAAAACGGTTGACTGCAAAAATACAGAACATTACCTGCAAGTTGTTTCCAATCCACCAATAAAACACTGACAAGTTTACGTTGTTTGGCTGTATAACAGCTGTCAGATTCACTTCTCTGTTTTTGCCGACAACTGGCACGACTTCTAGATGCAGAGCCTGCAGAGGAGCTGGGAAAAGAATCCAAATTGTCAATTACATCTCAAAGTCACTGCCTAATCATACTGGCATTATGTGCAGTCTAAAAGGGTACCTCGAGGTCTTCCTACAAAGAATAATTCAGAAATGCTCTTCGTGACTTACACAATTTTACCACTCTGTATGGTGCAATGTATTTTTATCCCATACATTTAAGGAATAAAGGTGGATCTGTATTCTGTACAAATGATTCACATCTAACTTGTGCTCCAGTTACTGCTGTTGACCTTTTGGGCATAAATGTAATAAGTTTCTGCTTCAATTAAAGGGATAGTCATGTCATTTGTCTCAAATCGTCTTTCCCGTGATCTTCCATGAGCAGTGAATGCTCAAATATAGGCAATTCAATAGATTCATTTCAAGCGATGTGATAGTGGCTATGGACAGTCCCTTATTGAGACTTTTCTGTGGCTCTCTGACCTTCTGATCTCTATGTATGTAATTACGACACCTATCTTTACTAAGACTTTGGTGGGTAAGTGGAACAGCCTCCCAACAGTGGTAGAGGCTAAATCAGCGAGGCAACGGGCATGGAGAAGGCATAAAGCTGAATATAAGATAAGACCAAGGACTGAGTCTTCATCATGAAGGATGAGCAGACTAGATGGTCAAATTCTGTTAGAAGAAGAATGAGGTATCTTCATTCACATGGTTCCATTCACACACACACATCATTTCCTCTGTTTGCACATGAGAGGAGGAATGAGGAATATAGGGCAAAAACGGGTTACTTTGGAGATATGCAGTGCTGCACATGTGTTATAGATAGGCTTAATCCTGAACCTGGGCTGAACCAAGAAGGTTTTGGGTGTCAAATGAAAATCAAACACATTAACGCACCCTTTAGTTGACTGGTGAGACTCATTCACAGTAACTTGCTTCACTAATCACTAAAAAAAACCATGGGTTTCTTATATAAATATAAAAATATGTAAACACCTGTTCGGTAATGTCTCTGTACGAACTGAGGAACAAAGGCTATTTAAATATGTTTACAACTTGCTACGTTTATGGAGAACCTTCATTGTTTCACCATATGCTTTAATTTAATGTCCTTATGTGCGTAGTCTTGGAGTACTTAACAAAGATGTCACTTTCTGGCAAGACTCTGGGATGGCACAGCCAACAGAAAGGGCTAACTTCCAATTACTGTTTACAGAATATATTCATACCGTTACATATTAACTGCATGATTGCATTTTCTTGTATCTGAATATTAAAAATTATCTAATTAAATGTATTACTGCCAGAAGGGTGTTTGCTAAATTGTTTGCGATTAAGGGGCAGTAAATGGACAACAGGCCTTTTCATAAATGTGTTTTTGTCATTAGGTATTGGCTACCAGCATTAATATCAATATAGAATTAGTGGAATAGTTCAGTCTTGCAAGAATTGGACATAAAGGTATAAGAAAGATTAGAAAATCAGTCTCCTGGGTAATATTAATGCAAATAGGTAAGGTCATTGGCTCTAGCTATAAATTGGATATATCCTCAGGGGATTGACGAAATATGGACGCTTTTAAAGTATTACGTATAATAAAGCATATTCGGAGTGTACATCTTACTATATAAAGAGACGGCGACTTGGTGTTTGGTTTAACTATATTCTTGGTAAGTTGTACGAATTCTATTCTCCAGCTCTTGGGTTATTTAAAAATTGATTTTTCACACTAGAATGAACACCATACTACGAAGGGGTTAAAATGGACAGCAGAGGACCTGTTGAGCGAGGACTTGCACTGGGATTGCATCCTACCCTATATCCAGGTCTGAACCCATTGAAGCTGTACTCGTACTAGTTATTACGCCACTGATACCGCTTCTCACACTTTAATTCTGCACATCATCTAGAGAAATCTCTGGAAAGTATACTTCAAAGCATACCATACATTTAGAGAGGTGTACATAAGGCGAACAATGTCCAGGTACACTAAAACAGAGTATCAATTCCACTGTAAGTATTAAAATAACTCAGGTTAGCCCCAAGACCAACGTATCCGATAAGTCTCAATGAAGCCATTGCTTCCAAAACTGTTCCTTACAGTACAAGGTAAGCAGATGCTGTAATATCGTCTTGTTTCCAACGTCTTGGGATTCCCTAACTGAACCGACACAGGCAATGAAGAAATAAAATACCGTATATATGAGATTTTTGTTTAAATATCTGTATGTCTACAAAAAATATAAAAGGAATCACAGATGTGAATATGTTCACCAGAAAAGGAAAGCTTTGTCAGGTCCTCTGCTGTCTCTATCAAACATTTAAAGCGGTGTTATCTTATAACAGGCATTATATCATAAAGTACATTTTAATTATCATGGGCAAAAACATTCATGTTGGCTAAACAGTCAAAAAACAATAATATATGAATTTGATGAACTCACAGATGACCTGCACGTAGACTAAAGCCTCGTCAAAGCCGGCCGCGTTTTCTGCCTTGGCCGAGACGCGGTAGATCCCCGGAGTCTCGTAACGCGTCTTAATCGGTTTTGCGATCTGTGTTAGGTTCACATATATCATTTTTGCACCGTTTCCTAGATCCACTTGATATTTGGTGTTCAAAACATCTCCCTGTAAAATATTGTTACGATAAACAGATGAGAAAGCTACATTTTCTTAAACCGCAAGCACACATTTCAATATTTTTCTGTTTTAATATATTTTTCATATTTTTACTAATGCCTTTATCTAAAATTTATTTCTTTACATTACATTTATTTATATAACGCCAGCAGATTCCATAGGTGCTGTCTTATAAGGTTTAAAGAGCAGGGATCTACTGTACATACCTTCTGCCTCTGTTAGTTTTAATTTGCCGAACTCTGTATAACCTATAACCAATGCTATGGAATATATACGTAAATTTAGAGAGATTTCCCATTAGAATAAATTGGATTATAGGACTCTCTGGATAAAAAAGTTATAATAACTATGTTAAAATATATAAATATACATAAAATATAGTTATTGTGTAAAACTGGGTATCTGTAATCACAGATAAATAAAATCACAGGTAAATATCTTAAAAAAATGTACCGATTAATGTAGAATACTTTTAGGCTTTCTTCAGTAATTTGGGTCTACTAAGCATAAGGTAAAGTTATTACTCACTTGTATCAATAATTTGTCAGTGTCTTGTATCCCTTACTGTTTGCTAAATATGACAATTATAGGCTATTGTTAGAATTTATACATAACAAAGGATTACAGCACCCATTACAGGATCAACATACATGCTACGGAGCTGAAATGTTTTGTAAGGCAGTCCTACAGTGTATATACAATATATATTTTCCATATACATCCTTGGTTAATAACTTGTATTTTCACATTCTGTTTTGGAACTAAAGAATTTTGGATACCTGGTCCTGCTGTACAATGAATGTGATATCTTCTCCGGGTTTTACAGTCATTGAGTCTCCTTTAACTGTGATTCGTAGACCCTTTGGTGCAATCAAAGGGCACGGATACTGGACTAGGTTCTCTTGAAGGTCAATGCCACCTTCGCACACATTGGATACAACTTTCCTGTAACTGTAAATACAATGCACAGGAAGATGCCGTGTAAATAAAATATATTTATATATATATATATATATATATAATATAAAATTAAAGTCATGTGGTCGGTGAGCCCCACTAATCAGGAGGTTAGTCCACACTTCAAACTTTGTACCAAAGTTTTGCATTTATATATGATTTAAAAAATCAAAATAATAGTTTAAACGTAGGTTCAAAATTCTTAGACCAAATACTTATCAAGCTGCTATTGAGTGTTATCCATAGAATCTTAACCTAACATCTTATGGGATAGAAGCTTGTAAACTGAGCAAGGTGCATGCCTGAACCTCTCTAAGAACGTACTGCCTAACATGTATCTGACACTCTTTATGGTCCTTGGGTCTCTTTATATATTCAAGATGTTTGTGACCAATGGCCACTCAAGCTGTCCAGGTGTCTTCTTCTCATATAATTTGAGGACTTGAAAGCTTTATATGACTGCACATTTTACAGCTGACCCACTAAAAAGTGTCAAAGTCTCAAGGTGAGATAACCGGCTGGATGGATGGACTCGGCGCTGTGTCTTTTGACATAAACAGCTCTTTTCTTCACATTCTGCTCTGATTTCATGAAATCTAAGCATGCCAATTGGTCCTTTTCTCATTCCTATATTACAGCTGGAATCCCTGCTTGAATACAGGGGACGGCTTATAATATATCTCTACTGCTTGTCAATTTGTGGTCACGGACTGTTTAGAACCAATTGGTTGCCATCATCATTGAGATTACAATAGAGTGTTTGAGACGAAAGATTTCATTCAGAAAAGATGCCTTGCATTTCTACACAAGTTCTGGAATGAACCATCAGAGGTTTGGCAAGTCACCCATCTAATTTGGTGGCCAACATTCTTTGACCTTTAGTATTTAGTATTTGCTGAAATAAAATGTTAATTGAAACACGAAACAAGTGAAAAGGTATATATATACTATATATTATATATATATTATATATATATATATATATAATAAAATATATAAATATATATATATAATAATAAAAAATAATAATAATACTATATATATATATATATATTATATATATTTATATTATATCTAGTATTTATATATATAGTATTTATATATAGCTATATTTATATTATAATCCATGGGTGCACTAATCCTATGCTCGTGGACTGTGTAGGGTCGCAGAAGAATTACTTGCATTCATTTTTTATAGAGATCTCTGTGTTTCCTTGGGATATCCAAAAATTATGCTCTGTTTGCGACCCTTAATAAGTTAAGCAGCTCTGGATTGGAACATTTATAGGTATTTTCTGTTTCATTGCAGCCCTGTTCTAATCAGACGTAGCAGCCCGAAATCAGTTTATCCACAAGTCCTGCCAGATAACCGTTTGGGAATATACATATATATTTATGGAGTAATCGAGTTTACGGAATATTTGAATACTGCCGTTTATAGCTAAAAGAAACAATGGAAACTGACAGCATCTGCATTTGTTATACGTCTGGTTTGCTCCGCTGAATGGTCTCGTATTCACAGAAATGCTAAATCCTTTTTTTTTTTAAAGTAGATGGGCTAAAATTTATAGCAGTCAATTGTATTCCGCCGAGCCGCGCTGTTATTCTAATAGAAGCCGCTCGTTACCCTTCATTGATTCAAACGCTCTAGGAAAGTCACGAATTTCTACTTGGTTGGGAATCACTAACAATGAATTTAATTAATATTCCGGTTCACGTTGGGATGAATTTAAATTTGGAAATTGTGATTATATGGCACTTTTCTTTTTTTTTCAGTCGCTTTTGAAAAGGAAAGTGACTAAACGCCCTGTATCTTATAAAAACATTGCCTAGATCAAGCAAATTGGGGAGAAAGACGAAGAGAAATAAAAGATAATCTTTCTTTGTATCCTCTGGGCCTATTTATCAAAATGCCCGAGAAACTGTACAGTTCCTACATGATAATCACAGAACAGCAACGGCGAGACACCATCAACCGTGATGGAAGAGTTTTCTGTCCCCCCAGCAATAAAAATGTTGATAGTCATAATGGTGTACATTAACCACAGAAATGGTTAATAGTCATAATTAACATCGCAGGGGGTTATTTCTTAGGTCAGGCAAGTATATTTAGACAGGTATGGATCAAGCACTCAGTATCTATCAGTTCATTCCTTACCTCACACGCAGTTTTCATTCTGTCGCTCCCACACGCTTTTACCGCAGGGTCGCGTAACCTTACGTTACATGAGCCCGGTGCCTTCCTGTCTCACTAGGCCAGTCCAGAATTGTTGACAAAGGGCCAATCTGAGCCAACTTGAACAAATTACACTAATATGCAAAAAATGGAACAAAAGCCCTTCTTAAGAGTAAACAGCCTGATATGCCCGACCCAATTGGCATTTCTGAGCCACCATAACTCATGTGCTTGTGAGTATTACTCCTTACTGTTTCATACTTGGGGGAAAAAAAATAAAGCTCAGATTTTCTAGTCTGAAGATCCGTTGTAGTCTTTTTACCACTTACCCTGTTGTGCTTGTGTATGTCTGTCCCAATGTGCAATCATCCGGAGGCGATTCAGGGTTAAACCAAAAATCAGGATAACATTTACTTGACTCTTTCAGATTTCTTTCTTGTTCAAATCCATAATCACTAAAAGAAAAATAAATTTCAAAAAGAGACAAACAAGACATAGGACATAAAAACAGAATCATAGACCTGTTACAAGATGTACGAGTTCCTGGTCTAATTGCTTACTACACAACCACAAGACCCTTGTACATTGTGAGAACACTAATTAAATCATCGTGCAACGTGTCCTTTTCTGCCCCCCCGTCCATAGTAGTGATGGGGGCAACAACAAAGAAAGAGACCACATTCACTCTCCATATAACCCATGTCCAGTAAGGAGCTGGAAGGTTATGTGGATTTATATCTTCTTTATGTGTTGGCCCAATAAAACGTATGACCTTCAACTAAAGACACCATATTCTCTTAGACCAATACGGCTGTATCCACGTTCCTTATTAAGATACAATTCAGATTCATACTCCATTCCAGAAACATAGTATACCATCTAAAGGTCGTGTCATACAATGAGATCTGTGTAAATCACAAGCCTGTGACTGAGCGTCACGCCGAAGTTAAAATAAATGGGGAAAAAACACAAAATGAAGCCATGAGTAACCATGATGTCTCTATCAAAACTGGAGGCACCGAATAAAATAAACTATAAGTGGACAATGTGGTGTATGCCTACAATTATATATATATATATATATATATATATATATATCTTAGCTATTATTAATAAAGAATTATAATTAGAAAAATAAGAAAAACATGGAAAAACATAGTGATAGCACAGATGTCATAAATTATCTAAATACAAAATCTAATTTTGTAAATATGTATCTCCTGAAGGACACGGCCACCTCCCTAAATATGTCTCCTCCCGAGGTCCATCATAAAAGGGGGATTCACCAGGAAGGGGATACCACTAAAACCAAGTAAATCTCAGCCGATGCGGGTTTCGTTACGATGAAGCTATTTGCTTACCATACAAAATCTGAACTTTCACACTGGCATATTTTAGATGTCAGAGCTGATGTGAAACTCCTGCCTTTAATGCACCAAGAGGTCAGTTTTCTCTTTCTAAAGCTTCGCTGTTGACCCATAATGCACTGGTCCCCCTAAAAATTCAAACACATGAAATGAATTATGATAGGTGACATCACATATAGTCATTCTAGTGTCCAAGCAGGAGGTTTATCTCTTAGAATGTCTATCATTATATATAGTATTTTTAGAAAACGTATGTATTAGAGGTTCGAACCTAATAATTTAATGTTAACGTCACAGAGAGCAAGCAATATGGAACATAGCAACTCAGCAAGTTCCTTATGACCCAACGTAGACATCCATCAGTGAGGAACACCTTAACTAATATGACTTTTCAATAAAAAAAGAAGACATTTAATCCTTAATCGTGTATATTGGGAATGGGGTTTATCCACAAAAAGGAGAGTTGTTGAGAGAGTTTGTAGGAGACTCCTTGACTACACTCTATATTACGAGGGTCCAACCCCAGGCAGCTTCTGCTGGCCCTGTATAATGTATAGTTAAATCAGCGAGATATCTTCAAAATATCCTTGGGATCCTTGGGACCATGCATTATAGAGAGCCAGCTCAGCCCTTCATAATGAATAAAGACACAGTGGAGTTCAAATCACAACTCTCCTGCTTTCCTTAAATCTCAATATCTCTCACAAAAAAGAAAATACATACTTATTTCAATGTGTATCGAGCATATAGGTTCAAAAAGACTCAATATCACAGTGGACTTTCCGTTACCTGTATATTAGAAAGGTCCCATGAATCATAATCCTCTTCGGTACACTCCTTGGAGAAAGTTGGCCTAAAATCTACCTTCACCAGTTCCCAGTCTGATCGGTAACTTATGTGTCCAAACACTCTGTACAGAAAAATACTGCATTAAAACTTTTTTTTTTAATAAAATGACATCAATTTTAATATGGATTATTATTTCAACAAACCGACCTAATGTGCATGTCGCAGCCACAAACAGATTTATCCATTAAAATAAATATAAAATGTGGGGAAAAAATAGCTGCTTGCAACCCAATCTATGGAGCAATGATTTGGATCCTGGGATTTGTCCTGTACTACCAAAAAAGCATAATTTAAAATAAAAATGTTGCAAAGATAGAAAAGAAGCCAGGGGAAGATTCCCATTAAAAATAAACTTTTAAATTGAAGCCTTTACACTGTGTGTTCAATGTCATTTTACACGTAATTATTAGTGGTAATTAATTATCCCTTAAAATGCCTCTTTTCCTGTTAATGGCTGCAGTTCCTCTTGTTGCCACTATGTGGTGCTGTCCTGTAAGATCTGTTTTGAAGAATATTTGAAAAGTTGTTACTTTTCAGAGTACTTCAGATAACGTTTTCAGCTATGGGAATATCCCATTTTTAAGCTGCATGTTATTTATCTTCAAAAGGCACTTCTGGTTTGATAGGAGAATTCTCACTGTATATTTTACATTCCGCAATGCTTGATCACTGTATTGATGTAAGTGAAATTGATTGAAGGTGCCGTTACATCCACTCCATGCAACCCTTTTATAATGAAATGTAGCAATAGAAACCATTCTTAGTGCCGTGGAATGCCCAAACTCGCAAAGAATTCTTTAATTTTGTAAAACTGTGCCTCATTCATATACACTGATCAGCATACCTCGGAACTCTCCGTGTTTGAGCCGGAGATTGCCGGGTGAGCGCTGCTCCTCCGGTTCTTGACACGCCCCACTCCCCGTCCATTTTGTCTTGAAATGGGTTCCCCGCTGCCTTCAGCGGGAACGCCCCCAGCGTCAGCGGGAACTCCCCCGACGTCACTGGCCTCGTCCCGCAAGGGAAGGCTCCGGGTATCCGGAGCCGAGAAGTTCCCAGGTATGCTAATCAGCCATAACACTATGACCACCTGCCTAATATTGTGTAGGTCCACTTTTTCCGCCAAAACAGCCCTGACCCATCTGGGCATGGACTCTGCTAGACCTCTGAAGGTGTGCTGTGGTATCTGCACCAAGACGTCAGCAGCAGATCCTGTAAGTCCTTTAAATTGCGAGGTGTGGCCTCCATGGATGCATCCTGGTGCCATGTGTTCTCCAGGTAAGCGACACACCAGGCCATGCACCAGAAAACGTGATTCATGTGACCAGGTCATCTTCTTACATTACTCCGGGGGCCAGTTCTTATGCTTACGGGCCCATTGTAGGTGCTTTTCACCAGTGTACCAGCGTTAACTTTTTCAGCATTTTGAGCTACAGTCCCTTGTCTATTGGATTTAACCACACGGACCAGCCTTCTCCCCCCACGTGCATCAATGAGCCTCGGCCGCCCATGACCCTATCACCGGTTCACCGCTTTTCCACAAGAACACAGTTTTGGAGATGCTCTGACCCAGTCGTCTAGCCACCACAATTAGGCCCTTGTCAAAGTCCCTCAGGTCCTTCACAATGACTGGCTCAGGTAATAATGACTGGCATTTCTAATGCCAAATACTTGGTTTTTAATTATGCTTTGCCTAATAAAATTCTGAAGCCACAAGAAACATGATAGAAAGAAATATGCATGCAACATATATTCTTCATATGAAATACAATACATTTTTCTGGTAATGGATCCATGTATTTATCTGTTAGACTAGGGGGGTTAGCAATGCATCAAAGTCTACTGCTCAAGAAGGCAGATAGACTAGAAGAACGGTGTGCAGCCAGTGGTACTAACAATCAGCGCTTATCTATCTGTGGTTATACTAACATTTCTAAAGAAAATTAAATGGTTTTCAAATTAGAAGTAATTGTTAATACAGCCAGGCAACTGATGAATTCATGTTGTAGTTGTATGCAATATTCTGGAGTTATGCTCATTTTGTGGCTCAAACAAGCATCGTTTAATGCTTACTTGGGTGTCCATCAACAAAAACAAACCTATGGGCGACCACCAAGGTTTAATGCCTACTATTATTATAGATTGAGTTATATAGCACCGTGGGTTACCGTGGGTTTCAAGCACACAGAAGAATCCACTAAGTTTCAAGGCATGTGTGGGAATTTACAAGGGTTGCATGAACTCAGCTTCTATGCCTCAGGGATGCGTTCAAGCATATGCATTCTTTTCAAGGCTTTCATGCATATGGTGTATATTCAATGGTTACATGATTATCTGCTGATTGTTAAAGGTTATTATGTTACATTGTATTATGCCCATGTTGCTTTCCAGTACAGGATAAATGACACTTTAGATTTTTAAGGAAAAGTAGAAACGTACGTCATGACCAAGGTCTCATCTCCTGGCTCACTGAGGAGTCCATCCACGAATACAGAAGTGCTGGTAAAGTTGTGTATACTCCAAGTCTGACCTTCATCCATGCTGAACCTTGTATGAAAAAAAACACCCTTTAGACTGGAAAAGATCAGCGAAATGGCTATCCCAGAGAGTCTCTGTGTATATGTCTTATATTAGAAATTAATGACAACCCCCTATTTGCTAAAACATGGGTAATAAATATGAAAACAAGCCTGATAGTGTTCACGTATACCTTGATCCATCACTATGTCTGATCTTTCATAGACAAGATTTAACTCCCTCATCTCATATAGAAATTATTATTTAAGAGGGCTACTTAGACTCCTTAAAGCCACCTCCGCAAGCACTCATACTGAATGTCTCTTTAAATGGACTTTACAAGCCATAAACAAATAAATGCACATGAAGGGCTTTGAAACTGACAATCCAATGGTATTACACATTTTTATCACAGCTGTAAATATTTCAGATAGGTTTGTGTCTCCAAATCAAGTAATTCTATCTGGGAAAAAATATAACAAAATGTTTTGAAAAATAAATGAGTGTCCTGATTGATGTCATTTATATTTGTGCTTCTAGTTTCTCCCCTGCTATTTCCACCAAACCCAGTTCCATAAATCAGAATGGTAAGTGCGATTCCAGCCACTGGAGACTTCCTGAGATCTTTCTGGGCAAACTATGAAGGCAACAAAGATCAATCTTCGTCAGATTAGATATGGGCTGTATATCCAAAGAAAATAATAAAAATAATGTTTTAAAAACAGAACTGTTCTGCTCCAGCCAGATCCCAGGTATAAACCCATGTGCGCTTTTGTTTTTTGGACCAGACTGGGAATAAGAACCAGCCCTGGGGGGGGGGGAGGGGGGGAGTCCGGTATAGTTTCATTTTTGCATGACCCATATTTGTGGGGTCCTAAAACCAAAAATGAAATCATGTCAGGTGTTAAATAATCACACACTGACAAAGATAAACCCTCTTCCTAAAACACCGCCTGGATTCCTAAATATACAAAGCTCATTCCAACACAAAAATTCTATTAATATTTATCAAGCTTGGTTATCTAGACCTTCAGAAACGTACAGTTTTGGAAACCACTTCAGAAGATACAAGAGAGGGAGTGCATAACATATAAAAAGCAGTAAACCTTATAATTTATATCCTTTCCATTTGCAAATGCGTCTTTTAATAGCAATCATAATAAGTGTGAACTAATTGTGAACAAGACTGTGATATACATTTCATGAATGGCAGGAAATCCTAAATATTTTGTACGATGTTCTTTTTGAGAATTGCATTTTTCAACATCAACATTAGTGAACAAAAACTGCCCGATAACAGAAAAAATGTTCTTGTATTTGGGTAAATGTGTCATATGCCTATATATATTATATTATATATATATATATATATATATATATATATATATATATATATAAAATATACATACAACTGGGTAACTGCTGAGGTGCCATAACAATTAATTAGAAACATGTAATCCAATAAAAACATTCATGTTTCTAATCATTATACCATAACACATTAAACCAATAACATGGATACAGTAGTTTATTAAAAGTTCGCATTACTTGAGTATTTTTAGAGGGATTGACGTATCCTTGATTGCCACAATGACGCCACCATGATCCAAGTACAATATGTGATGTTCTTCTTCAAAGACCTGTATGAAACATACAACGAGGTCAGTTTTACCTAAACGTGCAGTCATTCATATTTGACTATCTTCTTAAAGTTCCTTATAGCTTTAACCCAGAATCTAGCAGAAACTATTAACATTATTATTTTTTATTATGATTATTTGATTATATTTTATTTACAGAGCTTCAATACATTGATTTTTCACAATTAACCAAGTTAATAAACATAAGACCTAATGGTACCGACTGAGCTTAGAACATCTATTAGAAGGTTGAAGATGATTGAGGAAGAAGGTAAAGGGGCTTCTTTGGAAATGTTTCTCAGGAACTCCCAGTTGTAGTTGTATCTGTCCCTGCTTGCCAGTGTGTGTTAGTGCTTGGGTGCGCATGCTCAATAATCCAGTGTCTCTATTAAGGGACCCGGAGTCAAGACCTGGCTTGGAGGTAAGTGCAACATATTGGGCAAAATGGAACAGCAAAGTCCACCAAAAGGAGGTCACCAACATGACACAATGACACTAAACATACAACCATAGAATATGATGGCAGGTAAATCCCAACTACTCTGCCAGGTCTTCTACGTTTCCTTGTCATACGTTCACAATTGCTTTCTGTCAACTGCATGATTCAAAAACTGAATTGGATTCTCCGTGAATAGATGATAAGTGTAGCTCATAGTTGCATTAAAATTTGGCATTCTGTTTTTCCTATCTGAGTTGGATTGATACTTTTCTTGGCATTATTAAAACTGAGATCCAAACAGCTGCCACTATCTGAAAATTCTAGAATGACAGATTAATACTTTGAAAGGTGATGACAATCAACTTAATCTTTACCAAGTCATTTTACCAGTTCCTAAATCTTTTTTTTTTCTCCCCTATTCCTAAATCTTTTTTTTTCTTTCTCCTCTACTCCATCAACTGACTGCCAAGACAGAGGTAAAGTCTTACGGAAAGAAAGAATTCTAATAGCACGCTGGGAAGGAAAGTTCCTTATAGCAAGCTGCCAGCGTTCCTGCCTGTATATCATCTGCTTGAAATCATCTGTCAACTTTTTGCAGTGGTGAAAATGAAGAATTTAACTCACAGTTCAAAAACTTCTAGAAATGTTCTACTAGATTTTAGTCCATTTGATGCCTGCCATGTTTATAATAATTGAAAAATAAATAAATACTCTGAACAGTTTGGTGTAGTCCATTCAAATGAGATAAAATGGGGAAAAAATATTATTTTCCTGGGGAAATGTAAAATATGGACTGTGGTACCGTCTACTAGCAGTTTACAGTTTAAAATGCTGCGTGTGAGGTCACTGAGGTCCCATCCATGTTTAGTTTGGCCAAAGAAAGGTAGAGATGTCCTTCAACTATTACTCCTGAATATCTATTCTTGAAGGAACTTAGGGTTCCTCATAAAATCTCTCCAGCTAAGAGCTGCTTCAAGCAAAGGACAGAAAACCTGTCATTTTATTTTTTCTTCTCAATGTTCTCTGTCACTTCCAAACCGCATTAAAAGGTTTATTCAGATGCTAGAGTTGAGCCTTGTCATTCTTCCGAAGACCTTCCCTATGTATTGCATCACAGCAGTCTGACCTCGTACAATCCCTCACAGTCTTCTCTAAACTAATATCCCCCGCTTGATGTCAGAAATTAGCAGGCAGCTTGTGCAGAGCAGTGCAGAGGGAACAAATTTTCCCTCTTGAAAGGTTTTCAGTGAGAAACTACAGAAAATGGTATATTGTGTTAAAATAAGAATGTGTTTATTTAACATGCATACCATAGCAGTGCATAATTCAGGTATTTAGAAAAGTTGGGAAAAAAACTCTAGGTGGAACACGTCACGATCAAACCCTGGAAATTACTGTATTATAAGATGACCCTGATTATAAGATGACCCCCCGAAATTTGAATATTTACAAAAAAAAAGAAAAAGCCTGAATATAAGACTACCCTATAGGAAAAAAAAACGTTTTACTAGTGAATATTACATGTAAATTAAATGTAAAATATGTTTTCATTTTTAACAAAAACTATGATTGAGAAACGCCAACTGCTCACCTGCCCCCCAGATATGCCTTATAACCCCTATATCCACTCCCCCCCTCCCCAGACTAACCAATGCATCCCCAGACTTGCCCCCCGTGCTCCAGACTCCCTGGTGTCTAGTGGGGGCAGCCGGTGGACATCTGTGTGATGCATGTAGATAACCTCTGCTGGTGCCTGCCACTTCCCCTGGGGCTTCTATGACTGAGCACTGGAAGCTCATGTCACGCCGGCGCTCCATCAGAAAAGCCCTGGCAGAAGTGCCGGGTAGCAGCTGAGGTTGTCTACAAGCATCGTACAGACGTCCACCGGCTGCCCCCACTAGACACCAGGGAGTCTGAAGCACGGGGGGCAAGTCTAGCGATGCATTGGTTAGTCTGGGGAGGGAGGAGTGGCATATAGGGGGGTATAAGGCATAACTGGGGGGCAGATGGGCACAACTGGAGGCCAGTTGGCTTTTCTCAATCATAGAAAAAAACCTTGTCTTATATTCATGCAAATACAGTAGTATTAATTTAGTATAGTATAAATATAATAATATATATTAGTAGTATAGAATAAAATTAATATTTTGAGCAATACGTGGTAAACTAAATGATGAAGCAGCAGAAGCCATCCATTTAAGGGTCTCTAAGTAAAAAAGTCCATCTCTAACATAATATGGACTTAATTATACGCAAACTAATAATAATAATGATAAAAATAATCACAACCATATATTATAATCACGGTCATTATAACATGACTATATAATATGATGAAATCCTCGTGGAGTTGCTTGTCCTTCCTATATGTTAGCCCCACCGACGGCATTAGGTAAGTACGTTTATTTTGAGCACTGCATTACTTGTAGCTGTAGGCTGTATTTTTAAAAAATATATATTCTGCATATTATATATTCTTGGATTTATTTTTTTTCTTTACAGTAAAAGTGCATTTTCAATTTCTACGCTTTTGGCACCTGAGACACTAAATATGCTTGTTTTTGCTTTTTGCAACATCTGTCAGTAATTTTTGCTTCACGGAACTACTGCTGGCCTGCTTTTTTTGTGCGCAGTAAAGCAAATTGGTTGTAGTTTTAGAACTAAAAGTTTGTTTCTTTTCTCTTGGGGAGAAAGTTGGGTTTTCACAAGTTGACATCTTTAAGAATCAAACCAAAAGGAAATGTCTGTAGCTGCAAATCATGATGTTTTACTTCAAGAGTATCTGTTATCAATATCATAATGTGACAACATTCAAGAGTAAATAGATCTGGCATCAGGGCCAGGCTTGCGAACACAAGGGGGCCCTGGAACTTAGAACAGCAGCTGCCTGATGACATAAGCAGGACCAACAGCTGGATATGCGCAGTCACGTGCTACAATTTGTAAGCTCATGTAATGGCCAGGAATACCCAGCCTCTGACTGCAGATTAGGCGAGTGTGTGGTGCTGGCAGTCCACGTTCTGCTTCTTTCTCTTTATGCAATCCCAGACAGACTCCATGATGTCGAGATTAAGATTCTGCCCTTCCAGCACTCCTTGTTTTACTGTGCTGAAGTTCTTAATGACTGCATGCTTGGGGTCAATGTCATGCTGTAGAATACATTTGGGGCTCATCAGATGCCTCCCTGATGGTATAGCATGAGGGATAAGTATCTGCCTGTACTTCTCAGCATTGAGGAGACCGTTAACTCTGACCAAATTCCCAACTCTATTTGCAGGAATGCAGCCGCAAACGTCCACAGAACCTCCGCCATGCTTTATGTTTGCTTGGCAAACACTTCTTGTATCGCTCGCCAGCCCTTCAGTGACCAAATCGACTTCTGCTACAGTCAAACATTTCAAACTTCGACTCATCACCCCTGTTTCTGTGTTTTCATGAATAGTTGAGAAGATAGGCCTTGTTTCTGCTTCGGTGGTATGGCTTTTTGGCCCAATTCTTTCATGAAGACCACTTCTGACCAGACAGTAGATGAGTGTACCAGGGTAACGCTGTTTTTTTGGTCAATGCTGAGCTGATGGCACCGGTGGACATCGTCAGACTGTGGAGGGAAGTGAGCATGATGTGTTTTTCATCTGCTGCACTTACATGGCAGACCCCTGCATCTACAGTCCTCAACATTGCCCGTGTCTTTGTGCTTCGTCAGAAAACTTGGACAGGACATCTGGAAACCCCTGTCTGCCTTGAAATGTCTGTCTGAGAGAGACCTTGATGGTGCAGTATAATTACCTTGTGTCTTGTTGTTGTCGTGTTCTTTGACTTGACATTACAGTGTCTTCAGAAACCTCACCTTATTAGTGAGTTTGTCTCTTCCTCACCAACTTTTATCCCCCCTACACATCTGTTTCTGCTTAATTTAATGACAAACTCCATGAATACAAAGCACCATCTGTAAATATTCAGATCTGCATTTTCTTGGAGCTTGGATGTTCTATAATGGTTTGTTTTCTTTCTTTGTGCATGATTTTTTCTTACTTGAACTATACCTAAGGCAGTTGCTATAACCCTACATGCTGCTAATGCTATAAATGTATCCATACCTTTAAAAAGAGTGAATAAGAAACCCGTTAGAAGGGTTAATGGTATCTGTAACTTTTAAACGATAGGGAAGGTGCATTGCTCCCAAGCGATAACCATACAGCATGTGCCCTCAGTCTGAAGTGCGAGCACTTTCATTTAATTTGTCTGGTTAAGACTGTTATTTATAGAGAGATTGGTACTTGAATATGACAGCCTGCAAGAGCTGTTTCTGAAATATAATAAATTATATGTTTTACCAAAGTCAGTTTAGAGTGAAAATATAATAACAGCGATATCTTAACCATGGAGTTCCTTTCTTTGCTATTTCTTTAATCTTCCACATAAAATAATATTTCTTCTACGAATAAATGATACGCCATGTTGAAGCCAAACAAACACCGGGGTATAGATTAATATTAACAGCTGGAAATAAAGTACCATACACAAATATTTTGTATGCTTCACAGGGTTTGTCTATTCTTGCCCTGAAAACTTAATTTCACACAACAGCAGGACTCACGGTAAAAATCATTGATTAGCTATTACAGAACTAAGAACTACTACTTCCATGTGTTAAACACCAGACAACACGTCGTCAATTTTTGTTTATTATACTGTATTAAAAAGAGTGTTTTCAACACATGGACCAGAAAAGAGACCATGGGTTATGAATACATTTCCCAACATTAGAATGATGCACTAAAGTTCGATATTTGACTCGGTTTGGAGAATATTTTCTTATGTTATCGTACACAATTAAGAGAGGGGACATCTACTGGTTTTGTTTCGGTGGAGAATAGGGGTAAATGGCATTTGAGTGCAATTACTTGAGTTGTGGAGGGTACAGTTGCTGCTGGGCTCTTAGATCAATGGAATAAATGTGTCTCCTAACATATGGGCCTACCGCAAAAGTAGAAACATGTGTCTTCTACTTATCTCACAATTGTTGCTACTGACAACCAGACCACCAGGACATTATTATTCCTCCCACGAATGTATAAATACGAAAGTCGCAGGGGACCCAATTTTTAGGGCACTGAGCCCCATAAGATCACTTTGTTGTCATGGGCCTATTTGTCGTAATAATGTAGGCTTCTATCTTTTTTTATCATCAGATAATTCTACATATGGTTGTAGAAGGTTATGTATAAAACATTTGTTTTATACATAAATATAAACATAACTTTCGTTATGATGAATTAAGATCGATTTCCTAAAAAGATCCAAAAAAAGGGCTAAAAAAGAAAGAGTACACCGATGTACTCATAATTGAGCATATAAAAAGTTACATTTTATATTTATATAATTTATATTGGGTAGCTGGCTTCAACCTTGAGCTGTGATTCACTACAGTAAATAGGAGTGAGAGTGTGGACGATAGATCCTCACCACGAATAAAAAAAGTACCCATTGCCATTTTTTGTCCGTATCCACTGTTGGGTTCTACGAACCAACTATGGGCTACATATGCAGTCCATTTTAATGCGTAGATTGAAGTTTTGGCCATGACTGGTTAGATGAGATCTAATGTATTTTTGGGGCAAAGTTCAGTTGGCCATTTTGATAGACTTGCCTCCTTCTAGTAGAAAAGTAGGAGTGACTCTTTAGGATATAATACTCTTCGGTTCTCTAGCTTCTGGTAAGATCCCAAAGATCCCATAGATGTCTTGCGTATTATCCATTCCAGCTATAGTGAAAAGGCTCCCTATAGGGAGCTTTCTCCAACTAGAACACACGTTTTCTAACCCATAACCTACGTTAATCGCCTTCTCCACATTAGCTGCTTCTTGGGTGATTATGAAACAAGCGAGTAAATACAGAAAAATTAGCACTTACTCTAGAGTAATAGATAAAGATGGCTAATAAAACAGAAGATGCAGTGTCTTTCACAAGAAAAAAAAATATATCGGAAGTATATTATACTTTATTAAAATAACCAATTCCTTAAAGTATTTAACCCCCTGGAAATCATTGTGTACTTTTGTAAATATTAGTTTATAATAAAAGTAATACCAATAACCCACACTGCATATGCTTATACACCAGATTTTAAATGATGGTTTGCCACGGAATTATCTCTTACTTGTCTCCATGTTTTTCCGCAGTCTGACGTGATGTACATTTCTTCTTTATACTCTACTAACTGCAATCCCAAGTTGCCTAAAAATAAACAGCCGATAAGAAACATGAAATCAATATTTTTTTTATACTGCAGCATCCGTTCAGTTTAGATATAACTGTTAGAAGCGAGGTGGATATTATTATTTGTTGGTAATTCATGTTCATCTCTATGACATCATATTCAAAAAGGAAACTGAAAATTGATGGTGACGGAGGGAGGGAATTGTGACATAGGGTGATATCTTCATCACGAGGATGAGTTGTCTAGAACACAAAAGACACGGAAAAGTTGGCCAGAAATTTAGCAGCTTTTGATACCAAAGGTACAAAAAGGCACAAGGGGGGGGCTTGTAATCTTTGCCATCGTGACATTGTAATGCCTCACAAGGTTTGTTCCAGAATGCTCCTCTCTCCATATCTCTAATGTGGGGGACAAGTGAAAAGATGATGGAATACGAAAGGATAGGTTGGGTAATAATGGAACAGGAGGGACAATTAATTAACCAGCATTTAACAAGGCAAACGGCTACAACAGACCTTATTTATTGGATATGCAACTGTCTTTTTCGTAAAAAAAATATTTTTACAGTGCACATGCAGAGCATGAAAGAAGACCACACCGTCAGCATCCAGCCTCAGCTGATTGTTGGTCACAACCAAATGGAAAAATATTTGGCATGTAGCTGAAGGTGTTTTTAAGGTTTAATGGCTTTATAAATAATGCAGAGCTCTATCCTCTGATACCGAACATGGAGAGCTCAACAAGTTTGTAGGTAGAAACTCTAAAAGTATCTGCAGCTAGAATCCCACAAGGTGTTACATCCAGTCACCATAGTGCTGGGAAAAAGAGTTAGCCTGTTAACTACTGACTGCCATTACTTATTTTCACACAATGCTAAGTCACATAAGCTTTTGGGTCTTTAGAAGTTCTTTCTTCGGAAGAAGAGACCGAGAGCTTATGTTACTTTAAATATTTTTCTGTGATGATCTCATTTCTCCTATATATACATTTTTCTTTTTTTTGAACAGGTAGATCTCAGGCATGTTGACAAAATGCATACCTGCCCCCATAATAAGACCTGGTGCCGTGTCCTTGGTGTGGACGGTCCCTGATACATATGGATTGTCAGCCCATTTGAGGTGCAGGTGAAGGTGACAATCAGGCTGAAAATGAAAAAAGAGAAAAATGAAAGTTACATTACATGTAGGAGTTACCATAGCACAACAAGAAAAATAATGTTCCAGATATGTACCACACAACTGTTTAAGGATAGGTATAAGACCACCCTGAATCAAAGACAAGACCAAGGACTGATTAAGGTTTGGGTCTTTGAATCAGAAAAAACTGGCAGTCTAGATGGGCCGAATACTGTTTAATTTATTAATAAGTCTTTCCTTTAAGCCATGGACTTGGGAACATGCCTGGATTCACCAAAGATGACCTCCTGGGTTTAAAAACAAAATCCAGAATTCTGCTGTTAGCCCCGTGAACCTGCAATAAGCTATGTATGTTTAATACTGTACAGTCGCTAAGCCATTCACTGAGAATTTTAAACCCCCCCTCTTATCGTATAGTTTCCTTGTTAGTTAGGTGCCATCCTCTGCTATCCATTTTAATCGGCCAGTTATTATTTATCCTCCGAGGCGGAACTATCACATTTAAAATATTACATGATTCAAAGTGTAAAAAGTAAAACATATTTCATTTTAATCTCTAGCGCTCTACAGGCAGTGGCACGAACAATGGCTTAGACAATGTAAACGTAAAATGGAGCGTTAACTTGGAATAGTGTCACAGAAAAGCTCATTAATGTTCATTGTCATTTGTATATTGACTCCTAACAAGAAATATGGAGAAAGATCAATTTTCCAGGAGATAGTGTGACAGGTGTATGATTAAAAGTGTCATATTCAAGAATAACTATGGGGGTTAGTTGCTAGCACTGGGGGGGGGGCACTTCTCTGGCATCTCTTAAAATTATTAAATATTGCTTAACAAAATACCGGAAATCCTTCCCCTACAATGATTTATTAACAGAACAATTATTTCTCCAGATAAAGCATCGATACTGTAGTCCTTACACACACATTCAATGAAATATGATACACAGGTAACAAATTATAATGGAAACACACATGTTTGCAGTTGGTTGGCTTGCCGATCATGTCAACGTTCGGTGGCGTTAGATAGTCCCAGTCTCGCCCTTTGTTGTATGTGATGAGCGTTGTTACTTTTCCATCAATCTTCTGATTGGCCAGAAACACGCCCTTCACACCTCTAACCTACAAAACACAACACAACAGTGTTATTTCAGAGTATATTCTTAGCCAACATCGTTGCTTCCATTATACAGATAGACCTTTAACACTAGATGTAATTGATAGTAGTTTTGAAGTTGTAGAAGATCATCCCATGTGAAAGATTTTCCATGGTACACTTCATAAATGACTCACATGCATAGTAAAAACAAAATAACATTGTAACAAACAATATGGAAGTTTCAGATCTTGCATTCGACCACTAATTCTGTTTGTAAACACACTCGACAATTAGTATTTTTTCTCTTTTCTTTATATAGCACCAACAATTTACCCAACACTTCTCATAGTGCATGAATTCAAAGGGTATGACAAAACTAGAATTGAAAGACTAAGACAAACCGTTACATTAGGTAAATAGGGTCATGCTGGGGAGCTTACATTCTAGAAGATAACGATTCCTTAGGAGACCTCAATTTCTCCTTTGCCTTTCCCCAGCAGAGTATCGAGAATGAGAGGCCAGCCGGCCAGAGATTGTTTACTGTCTGATATCCAAAGCAAGGGTGGCCTGCAGAATAGTTATCTTCTACGATGCTGGCCTTGCATGCTCTTTGTTCATCTCTTTGTCAGTTTCTCACAGGCGGAGAGCTTTAAAAGGCAACCTGCAATTAGCCTTGTACTATGGGTTTATAGAGCTTCTGCTTAATGAGTCTCGCCAGCTCAAGCAAACAAATGAAACCTTCAATGTGAATCTTCTCTGTCACTGTCCTGCACAGAATCACTTTCTGAGTCAGTGAACAAAACAACAGGGTGATAAATTACAGCAAACAGTGGACACGTCGGTATAAATCTGTTCTAAACGATGTAATTCTCACATCGATAGCCAGGCAGTCTTTTCATTGGCCTTATATGAGCTGTTCGTACTTAATACTAGTAAATATTGTAATATACAATAGGAAATATTTACACAAGCACAAAAAAAAGAAACAGTGTTTGCCTTCTTGAGCTAACAATTAAGTTTCTGCCTTTATGTGATAGTCAGGGCCGGCTCAACTGCTCGGATCTCTGTCTAGGGTATTAATCTGCATTATTTATGACGGTGTCTTCAGAGCTGGTCTGAAAGAGAAACCAAGAGCCCTAGTTATAACTGGTGGGAACAGTGAGCATAGATTGACGGGGAGGGATGCTGTTCCCAATGGAGCGAGTTCAAAAGATTCTGTTTTCTTGAAATGGAAGAAATAACTGTTTGAGAGATAAGGTGGTGTTAATAGCGTAACTTATTTCCATAGCTTGGAACTCTAAGGGCTTGACCCTACGTCTTAGGGTTCTTACAGCATCCTAGAACTGACTACTTCATAATCTGATTTAATGTTATCGGAACATCGCAGACAGTGAAACACTATGAAATAATACACAGCAGAATGATTTGGAAGCCGACATTAGGTTGCCATTACAATAGAATGATTGTGATGGTCTATTAAAGGGTTAATGTTTGAAGAGTCGTAGTCGTAGTCTAATTTAAAATGTGCCCCAGGTATTCATATTCTAATTGTTGGTGATAAGTGTAAAGTTACACACTTGGCGTAAACATTAATTTGCCGTTTACATATTAAGCAGGACTATGTTTAGGGAAACCTGTACATTTTAACTATTTGTTAAATACTTTGTACAATACATTTTACATAATGACGAAAACATAATGTATAAAAGCAAGATAAAACGTTTTTAACAAAATCAGTTATATGTCAATGGTAGATATTTTCTTGTCTATTTAGCCGTGCGATGGTTAAATAATAACATTAACATTTGGAATATTGAGAGAGTACAGCCAGTGTTTCTCAGTATCTCAGTGGTATTATGAATCATAGATTTGGCATTAATGTTTCCAACCTGCAGTTCTTCCTGCAGCTACATCCAGCTGGGGAAGTTAATTACGATGATTGTGATGTCATCCACAAATATGCAGACCTCCCAGGGAGTGACAGACAAGACTAACCCAGCAGTGCTTCTTCCTTTTGCTAAATTTGCAATGTTTATTGTCTGTTGGTATTATGGTCAAATCCATGCATTGGCAAACAGTGACGCTCCATGTGTTCCTGAACTATAATTCCCATGATCCTCTGTCACAGGTGGCCGAAGAGCACAATATTTGTAGTGATTCAAATACACCTGGATCTACCTTTTATATGTCTAGTGTTTAACAGTATATATGTTTTAATTATGTTCCCATCTATGCCAAACCAAATAATAAAAATAACTCTTATGGATCATATGTATTTAGTTGCATTTATGACACATAACCTTGTGTTTTGTCATATGTTGTGTGCCGTCACCTACATGGCCGGTGTGCTCAATCTACATGTATCATTTGCCCTTTTTATTTATTAAGAAAATAAATTTTTATATAATTGTTATTTTTTTATTAAGGAGGGTTTAGGAGGTGATACCTTGCAGGATATTTCTTTTTACCCACGGCCGATGGCAAAGTGGCATCATACAGTTTGAGAAGCTGTTGAGTGGCAAATGAGAAGCACTCCCTTCTCTGTGATCAGAGCCTCCGTGTTTAGTGTTGATGCGCTGCACTCCAAACTAAATGGACAGGAACACACCTAACATATACATACTGAACTCAAGACCAAGGAACATATAAGGCTTGAGGTTTTCCCAAGGAGAACTTGTTCAGACTAGATGGTCGGCATGGTTCTTGCTGTATTATGTGAAAGCTTACCTTAAAGCAGCAGCAGTGGAGGGAGAAACAGTAGGTTGTTTCGAGTAGGTTAACTAGTCATAGAGAGAAAAAAACACCAGAAGCAAAAAGCTTTTATTTACTTGTGGACAACCCCCAGCTGTCAGAGTGATTTGGTCTGCTCTTTTCCTCTCCCTCTAGTTGTTCTCCTCCCTTCAGTTTGATAGCTGCTCCTTCGCAGACACTGAGTCACAGTTTGCATGCAGCAGACACAAGATAGTTTGTTTGAAACATGTACTGCAGCTAGGGTTAGTTAGCACCTCGGCTATTAAAAACTACGGTACATTTCTATGATTCTCATAGGAAATGGTATGTTAAGCATCATGGGAAAATGAGTACTCAACAACTGGAGTGCCAAGGGTTTGCGTTTATATAATTATGGATTGGCACTGCAGCTGCTGTGGAATATCTCATGATTCTCATCCATTCATCTGTTTGGCTGAAAATTATGAGAACGTGCCAGATTGCAGAAAGTCACAATTGCTGCAAAAGTACTCAGCGTCTATTTTGGTTGGTAAAGCATCGGGGGGATTTACTACCCTATACAACATTAACTTTTTTTTGACAGGAACACCACACAAATATTAACTTTTGCTGACTGCATCTACAATAATATTCAGCCAACCATATCATACACTGGGATAGCTGTGGCTAATTTTTACCATCCCAGTTCCCAAAAACTCATGTTGTACCGGTTCATGATGGTCTGTAGCTACTACCATGGTCATATAATTTTTCTACTAATTGGTAAATAACATTTGCCTCCCACCAGGAAACCCCTCTCCTGAGTCATCAATGTAGGCGATGGAGAGGCGGTAAGGAGGTACTGGGGTGGGAGATGGGAAAGGTAGGGAGGTATATTTTGCCCACCCTGGAAAAAGTCCTGCAGATGCCCATGAAAACACATTTATGATTTGTTTAAATATTTCCTAACTTGATATGAAAAATGTATCTAAACAGATAAATATGGGTACAAATTTCTTTACGTCCCAAGAGATGTTCAAGGAATTCAAGCTCCACTCACATTTGTTAAAGAATTTAGCCTCAGCTCACATTTGTTGCTTTTTTATTGGTAAATTATGGATTTCGGTCAAGTCTTCGGAGCTGGCTTCAGGTAAAACCTCTGAAATGATCTATTTAGCGTGATTGCTGTTTTAGTATATTACAAAAAAGTGTGTTTCCCAGAACTCTGTGGGAACAGAATATGTTGTATCTCATCCATTTGGCAGTGAAAGTAATTATGAATAGACAGACTTAGTTCTTTCGGTTAAAGAGTCTATTTTTTTTTCAAGTACCGAGTTGAAGCCAGGATTCCTTGTTGAGCTCCGTCAGCTGCTAAAGCCCATTGTACTCTGTTATCTGTGTGCATTAAGTGACGGAACCTGGCACAGATCCATAACGTGAAGTTCATTTTCCATAGCTGCTTGTGGCTTTCAAAAAAAGGTGGCATAAACAAGGACTTTAAATCTGAAAATGGATGATTATTTTGCATAGGAGTCTAAAACGCAATCTCTTTTATCCAGATGAAAAATAATCAAGTGAGATTTAAATGTAAAATGTTTCCAGAGCCAAAGTAGATAAAACTAAATTGAAAAATGAATGAAAGCCTACGTTTCTCGTGTAAAGAATTCAGTAGTCAAGAAACTGTGACTTCAGCCCCCAAACTATGCGGACGCAAGCTCTAGTCTATGACAAGTAATCAAATTTGCCTTTTTTTCATCATGCTGTGGTTTAATATGTAAAGTTGTTTTCATTACTGTTGACTTGTGATTTATTTTGATAATAAAAATGTGAATTTATATTATATTTTTTTTTTCTTCAAAAAAGCCTTAAAAAGCAACGGTTTGATAAAAACCCCTTTCCATCACCTTGTGTAAATAACCAGAAACTGGTTATTATTGCCAGTGAAAACGGCCAGTGGCAGACGACACATAAAACCAACATATCATAGCTGCTTTTATTTTGCGTGTGGATTTAAATTATATTTATGGTTTGCGGGACAAGCTTTGGGCAGCTGGAAGTTTATAGAAGTTCCAGGTATAATTATATAGAGCAGCATGTCCCTTTTATTCGAAGATTGAATGTGATTTCCACTTAAGCCGAAAGCCGCGGGTTGGCATGCCTTTGCTGGCCTCCTTCGCCATTTTTTTTTATGTGTAACCACTGGAAATGTATGTTTTGTCTTTTCTTCTTTTTTTTTAAGAATTCTCAATAATGATTATGGAACACTTTTTAAAAGAATGTGCAAAGGAAATGGACATAAAGGTTTAGGTTTAAAACAGAATTCAAATGTAGCCTAGAGTCAATTATCTGTACGGAAACGAGACCCGACCTGAAAAAGTTGACTTTGCAGCGAGTAACAAAACAAGCGAAACACCATGAAACTTTCACCTAGTTTCTATTATTTTGCTAGTAAATTCAACTTTTTTTCAAACATTTTTCTTATATGTTGCTGTAGCTGGCATCTGTGTAGCTCACAATTTTTTTTCTTTCACTTTTTTTTTCTGTACAATCCCCCGCATTCCTATTTTTTTTTTTTCTTAAGAAAGCGTGCATTATGCAAAAGTATAACATATTTAAGGTTTTCTGGAAATTTTAGTTCTATACTGAGCATTCAAACGACCCGGGTGCATATTATACCCAACAATTTATGGTGGTTTCTTGTGGAAGTGTCTAAAGATCTAAACAGAGCAGAGAGGTAGGTCCTAGCGGGCATAAGCCCAATATTTTTGCTAGCCACTGGGCTTGCACAATGAATACATGAAAAACTGTGTCCTATACAATGAAACGTCTGACTACCAATGGGAGAGCATGAGAACTAAATAGTAAATATCCATCAATACGTTCTTCAGGTGCATCTCATTTATCCATGCAATTGGGTATTGGATAAAGTTATTGGATAAAGATTAAATGTCTTTTACACTTTAAGCTATTATACATGTATTATTCTTTAATCTTCTACGTTGCCAACAATCCTCAGATTCACCCCGTTGCATAACGAAAATGACTCTGAAACAGTTCCTCGGATAACAAGATGTTCCTCCAGAATGGCTCGATACAATACATAGAGGTTTGGGCACAAGTTGAAATACGTTTCATACTCCAGTGTGGTCTTCTTACTGTTAATTCTGCGTATTCAATTACCTATCTGGGCTAACAAAGAAACAGAAGTGTGATCATTCATGTTTGACCCACACCCTGACTTGCTTTCAACATCCGTAAATATTTGTTCGAATCGCAGTTAAATTGGATTTACATTCCTGATGTTCTTTAGATAAAGATCTTGGCCAAATGTTAAGCTCTGTGAGGTATAACGTTTGTCTGCAGGCTCTGAGTCAAGTTTGATAAGGAAGAAATGATTTTTATTGGGGGTACAAAGTTTATCGAGCGAATGAAAAACAAAGAGACGTTTATTTAATGAACTCCAAAACCGTGAAGGATCGTCAACAAGCTTGCACAGATCCTGAAGGAATTTACATGGTTGGAGGGTTAATGTATTTAGACAACATTTTCCTACTGTGAGCATTGTTGGAATAGCCTAACATGATATTAGGATTATGATTGTGCAAATGTAGTTTTAGAAAGAAAGTGGGCTTTGTCCACTAATCCCGGTTCTAGCTGATGAGTTCAGTGGTTGTGAAGGAAGTTCTACATTTGGCAGAAACAACCAGACACATTTCGAACATTCTGAGCGAAATCCTTTTTAAATAAAATGATATTTGGTAGGTGATTTGTAGGTTATATGGTTAATGTCTGTAAGAACTCATCTCCTTAACACACTACAATTCTCCAACCATTTTTTACACTAGTAAAAACCATAGGACTGGTCTTGCCAAAATATCCTATAATTTCCACCACCAACTCAAGGCGGACAAAAGCTAAGTTTCAGAGTCCAGAAAAGTTGCAATCAAGATCACACTACATTCCCTTACGTCCTAACTGGCAGCACAAGAGGGGTATTACTGCCCCTGTGAACAATTAGGACAGGTGGAAAATTAATGATTTACACAATTAAATAAACAATTAACCCCCTTACCCCCCTATAAAGGGAACTCCACCCCTAACCACAGTGTGCTTTTTTCTGTCCTTTGGACATATTGGGACAGGTGGTAGTCTCTGTTTGAGACCTTGTGTTAGCTTGCTAACCTTTATTTTATTTATTTTCTTTCAGGTGCTCTCCTGTTTGGAGGTTTGGATGTCTCCTCCCAGCTGCTTATCTTCATGTCTGCTGTACTCATTTTAGCTGCTGAGGGGGAGGAATCCATTTCTTTCCCTCAGCAGCAGTAGTATCCATTAGAGATTATGTTCTTACTTGGATTCCTGATTTCTTTTGTGGCGTCTGACGTCACTTCTGGGGGCGTGGCTTCCCGTTTTGGCGCTCTGCCAGTGTATATTAACCTGTTAGTGTCCTTTAGGCTGTCTCTTGGTGCAGCTATTAGTAGCCTTCCTAGAATCAGCTGTCTAGCTTTGGCTTTGTGTGTTTTCCTTCCCTTGCATTTTCAGTCTCAGGGTAGGTATACCTAATAAGATTTTTATGTTTAAATAAATCTCTTTATATTATTTTGATCATCTCTTTTGCAGATGTCTTCCCGTACTCCAGAGGATCCTGCTCCTGAGGGGCGCAAGTCCACTGCCAAGCGCAGGCATTTTACCTGCCGTGGGTGTGATACACCTTTAGAGGATGCTTACCCTTATAGTCGCTGCCCAAGTTGCAGAGATTCCCCTGAGGCAGAACCCAATATACGGGATATGATGATTTGGGTTAAAGATTTTGTTGGATCCTCTATCAAGAGATTTGAGGATACACTCCAGATAAAGAGACCTAGGGCCCAGTCCCCTGCAAGGGTGGTCCCTATGTCTGAAGACGCTTATCTCACTGTAGATGAGCTTGACTCTTCTTCTGAAGAAGAACCTGCTTCATCGTTCTGGTTTCCTATTGAGAAAACCCAACGGTTACTAAAGTCCATCCGGTCGGGGGACCAGGATGTTGACTCTAAGGAAGCTCCAGAGACCACCTCTAGAGGGCCAAGGGCCTTCAAAGTGGATGAGTCTCTCATTAAGTTAATGGAGACTGAATGGAAACTCCCGGAAAAAGGTCCGGTTATCACCAAGCGGTTCAAATCTATGTTTCCTCTTAATGTAGACCAGCAGCGCCCTTGGGGTCCTCCCCCTAAAGTCGATATGGCCATCGCCAAGATGTCCAAAAGGACCGTGGTACCCGCGGATGATGGATCTTCTTTACAGGATCCTATGGATAGGCGCATAGAGTGTTCCTTGCGCCGCAATTATGCGGCTGCTTCTGCCTCTGCTACTGTGGCTATAGCCTCTACTGAGGTTACTAATTTTCTGCGCACCAGAATGTCTCAAATCCAGTCGGATATTGATGCAGGTATTCCAAGAGACGATATCTTGAAGCAGTTCAAGACAGCTCAACTGGCTGTGGAATTCCTTTCGGACGCTGCGCCGCAACATCTGAAGCTAGCCTCCAAATCTATGGCGCTATCTGCTGCTGCAAGGAGACCCCTATGGTTAAAACCCTGGAAAGCGGACAACGCCTCCAAATTTTCGCTTTGTGGGTTGCCTTATGAACCTGGCAAGCTGTTTGGCAGTGAGCTGGACAAGATCATGGAGGGCCTTTCGGACAAGAAAGGCAAATCCCTCCCCCAGCAGGTTTCCAGAGGGAGGGGCAGACTGTCCAGAGGATCCAGGTCCCAGGGACCTTCTAGATCCCAATGGCGTCAGGGGACTCAGCAGAGAGGAGCAGGTCGCTCCCGTGGGTCCTATGAGAAGAGAAAGGACCTTTGACGCCGTGAGTCTGGTGCCAGAGAGTCCGGAGGTAACCCCTCCTCCAGTTCTAGACCCCCCGGTGGGAGGTCGTCTATCTTTTTTTCTGGAGGCTTGGGAGAGGTCCATACCAGACCTCTGGGTATTAGATGTAGTCCGATCAGGCTACAAAATAAATTTTGTTTCCCTACCTCCTCCGAATTTTGTTCTGACAAGGATTCTTTCGTGCGAGAGGCAAAGAGTCCTAGAGGAATCTATCCACGCCTATATACAGAAGAAGGCTTTGGAGGAAGTTCCTCCAGAAGAGCGTGGATTCGGCGTCTATTCGCCAGTCTTCCTAGTGCCCAAGATCACAGGAGACTGGCGGATGATCTTAGACCTACGCTATTTGAACAAGTTCATAGCAAGAAAGAAATTCCGCATGGAGTCCATACGCTCTGTAATAAATATCTTACACCCGGGAGACGTGATGGTCTCAATAGACTTGAAGGACGCTTACCTACATGTTCCTGTTTGCCTAGCCCACAGGAAATATCTGCGGGTGGCTGTATCCCTTTGTGGCGTAGTGAAACACCTTCAGTTTGCTGCCCTTCCCTTCGGAATCTCCTCTGCTCCGCATACCTTTACCAAGGTTATTGTTGCTGTGGTAGCAATCTTGAGACTAGAAGGCCTAGAAATCGTCCCATATTTAGACGATTGGCTTCTAAAAGCCGCTTCTGCAAAAATTCTGCATTCTCATCTTCTGCGGGCTCTGGTTTTTCTCCACCAGTTAGGGTGGATAGTAAACTACCAAAAGTCCGAGTTGGTTCCATCCACTTCCAGGAAGTTTCTGGGGTTCATAATCGACTCGACACGGATGACCCTCTCTCTGTCTCTCGACAGACACAATCGAGTTGTCAGAGCCGCCAGTTCTCTAAGGACCCCTCAGTCGGTGTCCATCAGAACGCTTATGAAGATGTTAGGGCACATGTCAGCGACTGCGGATGCAGTTCCTTGGGCCCTTTGGCACCTACGCCCTCTCCAATCGGAAGTTTTGGGCATTTGGAATCGCAACCCCCTAGGGTTGAACAAAATGTGCACCTTGTCGCCTCAAGTCCGTCGCTCCCTCAGTTGGTGGGAGCATCTGAAAGATGGGAGGTCCTTGATTCAGCCAGCCTGGATTCTGTTGACCACAGACGCATCCCTTCTAGGTTGGGGAGCCCATCTAGAGGACATTCCAGTACGAGGTACTTGGTCCCGTCCAGAGAGCCTTATGTCTTCGAACTTCAGAGAGCTCAGAGCAATCAGATTGGCGCTCCTTCATTTTGCTCCGCAAATCCGCGGCAAAGCGGTGAGAGTTCGTTCAGACAACATGACGGCGGTTTATTACATCAACAAACAGGGTGGCACAAGATCTCAACCTCTTCTCAAGGAAGTGGGAATGATCCTATCTTGGGCAGAGCAGAACCTCTCCCACCTCTCTGCAGTCCACATTCGGGGATCTCTCAATGTGGTAGCGGACCGTCTGAGTCGGGGTCTCAGTGTACCAGGCGAATGGTCGCTAAACCAGGAAGTATTTCATCAAATTACTCTTCGGTGGGGAATGCCAGAAATCGACTTAATGGCTACTAGGTTCAACGCCAAGGTGAAGATCTTCTGCTCCCTATACAGGGAGGACAATCCTTGGGCGATAGATGCTCTGTCCATCCCTTGGAGGTTCGGGCTGGCTTACATCTTCCCTCCAATTTCCATGATACCAAGGGTATTGATGAAGATCAGACAGGACCAGACCTCGATTATTGCGATAATTCCATTCTGGCCGAAGAGGTCATGGTTCACCCAGCTCATGGGGATGAGTCAGGGTCTGGACTGGCAGCTTCCAATATCAGAGAACCCTGTGTTTCTGGGCACAGGGTCTCGCCTAGATCTGAGAATTCTCAATCTGACAGCCTGGAGATTGACAGCTCCCTATTGAAGGATAGTGGACTTTCTTCTGGGGTCTTGAGGACTTTGTCTCATTCGAGAGCGGAGTCTACTAATAGAGCTTACAATCGGATTAGACGTATTTTTTCTCTATGGTGTGTGAAGAACACAGTGGGTTTCTCAGATCCCCCCATTTCTTCCATATTACAGTTCCTCCAGGATGGTCTGGATAAAGGCCTAGCTCCCTCTACACTAAGAGTGCACACCTCAGCCATATCGGCTTTTCTAGGAAAACCCCTGTCCCAAGAACCCCTTATCAGGAGGTTCCTTAAAGGAGCCGAAAGGTTAAAACCTAAGATCCTGAGACCAGTCCCTCAATGGGACCTTTCTGTCGTGCTCAGGGGGTTATGCTCTCCCCCTTTGAGCCACTGGAAAGCGTGGACATGAAGTACCTTTCCTGGAAGGCTGCCTTCCTAGTGGCGATCACCTCTGCCAAGAGAATTGGTGAGTTGCAAGCTCTGTGTGCCTTTGAGCCTTACACCCTATTCCTGCCGGATAGGGTTCTCCTAAGGTTCCTGCCAGCTTTCTTACCGAAGGTTCCTTCGTTTCAGAACATTAATCAGGTCATTTCTCTACCTGTTTTTCACCCGGATCCTTCAACAGAAGAAGAATCTCTTCTACATACTCTTGACGTCTCTAGATGTCTGCAGATCTATCTACAAAGATCCGGTGTCTTCAGGAAAGATGACAATCTCTTTCTACAGTTTTTTGGCAGGAACAAAGGATCTAAAGCTTCTAAACCATCCCTGAGCAGGTGGATAAAGGAAGCCATCAGAGAATCCTTCTCAGCTCAAGGCTTGCCTCCTCCCGCCTTTGTCCGCGCTCACTCTACCAGAGCGGTAGCTACCTCGGCTGCTGAGAGGGGCCTCATCCCTCTTCAACATATTTGTGCTGCAGCCTCCTGGAGTTCTAACTCCACTTTTATAAGCCATTATAGGCTAAATTTAAGACGTTCGGAAGACACTGCCTTTGGGCGGTCTGTTCTGAACGTCGTTCAGCCGGAAGACCCTCCCTCATAGGTAATCTTCTAGCTACTTCCCCTCTTGTGCTGCCAGTTAGGACGTAAGGGAATCGTTAATTTCTAACGATAATTTGTTTTCCCTTAGTCCTAACGGCAGCACACTAATTTCCCTCCCTCATATATTTTTTTATTAATTATTGTTATAGCACACTGTGGTTAGGGGTGGAGTTCCCTTTATAGGGGGGGTAAGGGGGTTAATTGTTTATTTAATTGTGTAAATCATTAATTTTCCACCTGTCCTAATTGTTCACAGGGGCAGTAATACCCCTCTTGTGCTGCCGTTAGGACTAAGGGAAAACAAATTATCGTTAGAAATTAACGATTTTCACCCAGAAAATGTTGTTTTCCTCAAAAATACACATTGAGTGATACACAATAAGAAAAATCTGGACTTTTGTATACAGCCATATGTATTCAAGAGAAGAACTGAGGAAGGTCCTGAAAATGTTTGCCACTCTTGATCCTTTTCTGTGTCGGCCTAATAAAAGGCATCTCTTCCTACTAAAGATACTATCTTTCGCATTATTAATTGAGAGGTATCACGACTAGAGCGACTACACCTGGGAACTTACCTCAGTTTGACCCAAAGTCTCAGGGTTTTTGTGTCAATTTCAGCATTGAGGGGCAGATTCGCACTAAAGGCTTGATTAAGCGTTTCTTTAAATAATGCCAAGTAAAGGTTTCCTTGAGGAGCGGTATTAGAGCCATTTGGATAACACGTTTGATGAGTCACTACATAGAATCTTCTAGATGGCCTAGTAAAGGCTAAATAGATTTAAATATTTCAAGGGTTAAACATTTCAAGAGTCTCTGGGTCAGCTCATCTAGAAAGTTCCCAGGTATGGCGACTACTATATCCGAAATTTAGAAGCACTTATTAACTTATGTTAATATTTTAGAACTTTATTTTATTGGCAGCATGAGTCCCATATATATCGTTCTTCCGCCTTTGACATTTTATAAAATATTGAGGATTTCACAAATATAAAACCGTCAATAAATCTTTAAAATTAAATTCCCATATATACAGATTCTGTGAGTTTAAATTTGTACATATCATACTATTCCTTCAGATTATTTCATTCCAATGACAAGTTGGAATTGGCAGAGAATCCCGGCGCAGTTTCCAGAACTGGTTTTGGAGCAGATATTGTAATTAGGCTGGAAACCTTTCCTAAACATCTGTGCATCAAAAGCATTCAAACTGCGTCCATTACAATTTATATCTAAGATATTATTTAGGCAGATGGTAGACACTGATGGAATGAAGACTAATTGTATCATTGTGTCTAAGTAAAACACTTAAAATCACCATGGAAAGTCCATTTGTCAGCCCAAATCGAACAAGCTTGAAATCAGAAAATATTGGCTAAAATTTTCTCGGGGTCCTCAAAACAAATCTTTTATTTTCTGGACAATAATGGTTAATTGTAGGCATGGGTTTTTACTGTAACTTTATCAGAGGCTTCTTGAGACACATGACCGATACAAGGCAGATAAAATATGAAAAAAAAAACCCAAATATTTTCAACCAACTATATATACATTTGTTGCCGATCAATAGACAAAAATATTTATTGAGTCACAAATCATAATCACAAATATTGGACAATAATATTTTTTGGATATTACCAATGCACCCCTCTTTTAAATGAACACGCCACAAGAACAGAAACTCTATGCAGGGCCCAGAAAGGTTGTAGAAACAAAATTATTTTATTCTTACATTAATCTAAAATTTGAAAAAAAAGCCTTTTTATCACTAAGGGCAATCCTCTGTAGTCCATACAACCGGTTTAGGGTCTTCAAAAGCCAACCCTTGCATATCAACACCCCACAATTTAAGAATCTCGTCCCTTACCTAGGCTCTTATTTCGTCCCTGAGCCTTTAACAAACAATAAATGAATATAAAATCACACAAAGCCATTCCTTTAAATCATCCTCATATGTTGTGGAGACTGTACTGATTTTTTCATACATTTCCGAGATACTTAAATACCGTTTATGCATCGGCCTCCATAATGACCTAGAAAAAGATGACTATAGAAACTGCGGTCTGATCTGCTTGGCTCTGTGGAAATTCGCCGCATTTTGTTATTTTGTTATTTTCCAGGACCATTAATTTTACTACAATTGCATTTCCATAACTGGGATCACATGTCGTAGGATCGATGAGCGCTTTAATCCTACGAGCCTCTTCATGCACAGATGCACGTTATTATCTTTTGTATTGCAAAGTTATTTTATATGGTTGTTTGGAAAAGTACTAATCCATGCCGAATGAGTTTTTAAAAATGACCAGACAGCTGCCTTGTTCTTTTGAATCTACCAGCAATACTTATCTGCTTTACTTTATTCCTAAATACAGACAAAAAGGTTCCAAACGTTTATAGAGAAAGATACCATCGGGTACTAATCAAAGCACCATAAAGTTTGTTGAGAGGTTACCAATGTTTCCTCGTAAATATTATAGTTTTTATTTCCATAAAGCTATTATTTGATGTAAATAAATATTGAATAAAGCAATAAAAAAAATACATTATTCATAGAATCTCACCATACCTCTAGAATATCTATGATGACGTTTTCTTCCGGTTGCTTTGTGCTTCTTACGTTCTCCAGAACGATGGAGTAATAGACACCTTGTGGGTCGGACTGATATAAATTGTATGTGTCGGTCTGATACCATTCTTGGACGGCGATAAAAACCTGGTTTTCATCTGTGCTGATTATTTGTAAATCCTGGAGAGAAAAAAAAAATAAGATGCAATGAAACGCCAGATAGTTCAAAGGAGACTGGCACGGCTTTTAAGAAAGTTTTTATGCCTTTTATCAGCAATCAGTGTGATTATCTTGGAGATGTTCACATTAACATTGAGGGGACTATTTTATAAACCATTACATTAGTTTATTTATGGAACTGATCTCTGGAATTTTGAGTTCTCACATTTACTTTAAGAACTTGATTCATCTAATGCATTATGTGTAGGCAGACATTAAGTTAATGAAATTTACAGTCACAACCTAAAAGAACAATGGAGAACCGATAAACAATCCTTTCAAGGGAGGTTTATAATTGTTTGACATTCCCTTCACCTAGGATAACTCTACTTAGTTTGGAAAAGACATTACAGCCACATCATGGAGGTGCAAGATGATGGATGGTGAACTGTGGCTTGTGAATGCTTGGGTTTGAAACATTTTACTAATTATGACTTTAAACCCTAGTAGCAGTTGGTTTTCTATACATACACTGTATGGACAAAACTATTGGGAAACCTGACCGTTACACCAACAGGGACTTTGCAGCTATAACAGCTTCCACTCTTCTGGGAAGGCTTTCCACAGGATTGTGGAGGGTTTCTGTGGGAATCCTTGCCCATTCATCCATTGGGCAACCTATGCGGCATAATGGGCTTGTGAATTGGTGCAAGCAAGTGCATTTAGGAATAGGTTTGCCTTTGGAGCCAGAAAACTCAGAATATGGGGTAAAAATCCAGAGACAGATGACGCATAACAGTCTGTGGTCTAGTATGAACTGCAATTCCCATCAAGCCAACCTCTTTGACCCATTCATAGCCCATATGACAGAAGTTGCCTTTCCTAGGATACAGCTCTTGGATAGATCAAATAGCAAGCTTTGTAAAAAGTATGCAAAAGACTAGCAACACTACATTTCCATATATATATAGTAGAAGCATTATTAAACACTCATCTACAGACACCAAACACGCCAGAAGGCTTGTTTTTCCCTCAGAAATCTCATGGTGCTGTCACAACCACAAGGGATTCTGGGCAGGCGCATGCAAATAAGGTCAATAATTATCACCTTTTGCCTCTATATCTCTATATCCACTTTATACATGGAACCCTTAAAAGTATATATATATATATATATAATATATAATATATAGGTGATCAAATATAAATCAAAAACCGAGAGAGTGACTTTATTGACTAATTAAATATATATTGCAATGAGATATACATTTAAAATACATGTACTATCTTTTCTAAAATTCACTTGATTAATTAGACACATTCAATTGCTCGAAGTAGTATTAAAATCTAAAGTTCATGGCCTGTGTGGATGGAAGGTTCCTTAATTCACTATTCTCTAGGAAGCAATTAGGTCAGCTTGCAGAGCAATTTTCATGAAATATGAATACTTAATCAGCCACTTTTACCTATTATTAACTAATAACATTCCCCTAAAGCATTATTAAAACGGCCAATAACTAATTGGAATCTAGATCTTCTGAGTGGTATAAACTGGTAATGTCTTTCATGTGATTAAGTTACAATGTGATACCACTTGGGCTAATACAGCTATATCATTTTTTCCTATCCTGCAAATAAAACGTACTGCTCTAAGGGTCACGTTTTACATTCATGACGTAAAACGATTGTTGGGAAAAGTGTATGCTGAAGGACATTGTCCAACGTTAAGTATCTTGTTTCTTCCTACCATACCCGCAGGGGCTTCACCCAGAGACCCTAGGTCAAACTTGGAGAGCTCCAAGGTATGCTGCCTAGACTTGGACATAGGTAACATTGCCGTTTCAATGATGTCTACAACAGTCCTCAAAAAAGCCAATGTTTGTTTTTCTGTGATTCTAGACTGATCAAAAAAAGACTTTCTTATGAATTTGCTAATGTTCTGCTAATGGAACAACACACTGACTAAGCAGATTTTCAATTTTAGGGATGTCTTATGGATGAACTCTTGTGATCCCTGCTTTTGACGGCTCTAAATGCTTTTCTTTCATGGCAATGTAATTTTAAAGTTGCTGAAATGAAATAAAAATACCATACTATTGCTTCTGTAAGGCGAATTATGTTTTTGTGATTCCCAAAAGTGTTATCAATGTTGTCAAACCAAGAATAAGAATTCTAGGCATTTTGCAAAATAAATAATATAGAGAATGTAGGTATCTTCAAACAATTGAGACAATGGGGATAAACAAAGTAGAGGTTTTTTTTTTTTAATTTGTCATTAAAATTACCATATTTGAATTACCGTATATATTCTTTGTTTTATTTTCTAATGAAATAAATACTTACTACAAACAAGATAAAACATTTTCTCAGATAACCAGGATTTTACCCACGGTGTTCCTATCCCCTACCCTGTTCTGTCAGATTCTTTTCTATGTATTCAAACTTATAAAGTATAAAGGTTCACTAGATCCTACAACATATCCTCCTAATAATCCAAATCCACATTCTTAAAGAAAGTGTTTGTTCACCCCACCCTTTAGATCTCCACTGACTTCTTACCCTTGCTACAGTCAAAACATCGTCACCTTCTATATTCTGTCTCCTTCCTTCTTAAGTTTCTTGTAAGCCCGCTAGAGCAGGGCCCTCTTCTCCTTCTGTATCAGCATGTCTTAGATAGGATGACCACATCGGCCATGTTTTCCAGGACACATATCATTTTTACATATTACAGACCAAGTAGTCAGTTATACATCCTCCATACTGCAGGGCAGAACTTTATCTGGGCTGGTTAGCAATCTGTAAAAATTATATGTGTCCTGGAAACATGGCTGATGCGGTCACCCTAGTCTTAACGTTATTAACAATTCTGCATATTATCAATTTTATTAATCAAAGTTATTCATTTTCTCTTTATTTTAATAGGACTAAATAATCTGCCGATACTCTATAAAGAAAATGTAATTTAATTTGGTGGATCGCTACCCAAGTGTCAGGACAAAAATAGGAAAATAGAAAGACATCCTTGTAAGGCTCCTCGGAGAAAATGTTCTGAAGTTTGGGGCATCCGGCGGGGGGCACAAAAATGTTTTGCTCCATCTAGGCTTGTTACTCTTTTTAATGTGGATATTCCTACAATAGATCCACTGCCAATAAAACATTGCATTAGTTGCTTAATGAATCTCGAAAAAAATCTCTCTTCTATAATTATCCATTATTAATTAGGAAACGCACATTTTTGTTGTCTGGGTTTATTGATTCACATAAAAAGCTGACAGCATATTTGGTAGGTGTGATTAATGCCTTGTAATAAAATTGTGATGCGAAAGCCGACGAAAGCATTACTTAATGCTGTAAATGATATATTATCGGTGGAAGACATTTCCTCGTTTGTTGTGTTTGCGTAATCAAAATTCAAACAAATGAAAAAAAATGGGCATTATGCGTTTGGCACTCAGAACTCAGTAAATATAAATTATGGGTTTTTTTTAAAGAATGTGTTTTTTTTTCATAATGAAATCTAATTCACTTTGTTTAGTCGTCAAATATTCTTTGTTCGCAGTGTCAATTTAGTAGAGTACTTAATTTAGGTAGCATGCTGAATGGTAACTAGCTTGTCTTATTACAATCAATTCGCAAAGTCAAAATGAAGGAAAGAACTTTTTTTTATTTAGAAAAAAATATATGCATGTCATTTTTCTTGCGATTATATTGTATCAAAATTACTTTTATCTACATTTTGCATTTTATTAATATACCACATATTTCTGTGGTTAGGTTTTGGGCACGTTGTGCAAGAGTGAAGGGGCAGATTCTCAGGGTCACACAGTCAGGAACCGACTCCATTCTATTACACACTGCTGTGATCATATCTAAGGCTTCTCACTGGTTCCTTTGCCACCACTGTCATGGTTGATGACTCAATAAAGCGTATCTTAATAAGGGTAAGTGTAGGCTGGTATTAGAGCCATCTGGTTAAATCATTTGGCAAGTCGCTACATAGTATCTTCATGACGGGCCATTAAAGAGTTGACGTTTTAAGAGTTTCAGGGTCAGCTCATATAGGAAGTTCCCAGGTATGAACATTCAAACATGAAAAATGTCAAAAAGCTGTTTAATAAGCAGACAATCAGGGTCAGACGGTCAGGTGCCTAATGGGATGCAATATCTTAGGAGAAAAGAAATGTAAGGGAAAATGGTGTGCTACAAATAAGACTATGAATTCTGGATATCCCTGCCTGAGCACAGGTTTATCTGTTTTAAAAAAAAAACTTTGCTGAACTTGTTGAATGGACTTTTGTGAGTTGCTTAGCGAACTCAATTAAGATGGCCTGAGTAGCCTGACTGGCAGCTTCATACAATTAGACTCTTGGGAATAGGCTCCATATGGAAAGTTAATTAATGATCCACATCCACTGATTTAATGTAAACGTTAATGAGGCTGAAGGGGGGTTTTCTGTAGTTGCAATTTATTCCAGATTGTAAAGGTCTGTAAACTGGTACATTTAGGAAAAAGGTGTTTACAAAAGTAAAAAAACTAGTTCTGCATTAGAGGACTAAAAACACATATATATTTACTTACTTGGGGGATTGTTGTTCAGGAAGATTGGGTTATAAGATTGGGGTACTCGTGGTCTCTATTCTAAAGCTGTGCTTTTCAAGTAGCAAAAGAACAATTAGCTTTTTGTTTGCACATAAATAACCTCTAATTAAAATTAAGTTGTTTGTTACAAGATTTTTTTTCTTTATTTTTGTGGCGGCGGGGGGGGGGGTGTGGTGGTCAGACCTGTACAAATTGATTTCATAGCTTTGGAGACAGCATGTCACCATTTTCTTATTGTTTACCTGGAATGTTGTAATATAACATTGGGTGCTGAGGTAGGGGGTTTAAGGTGTTGTTGCTCTGTGTCCTGTTTAACCCTTTCACGTCCAAACCAGCCCACCAGCACTGCCTGATCTAGGAATCTGGCCCATGTGTGACACAGGGGTTAACACATTGATTGCTGCTTCATTGTAAGAGCTATCATGAAGTGTACATACCCAGCATTCATATAGCAGTTTGCCTGATTATCTGTTCTAACACCATTTTCTGAGGATACTCTGATATCGACTAGATTTAGCAAACGTTCTGAACAATTAACTTCACTACGGTTTAAATATATTAAGAGATGCAACTCTAATTGGTGTCTGGGGCTTAACCTCCCGCATTTCCAACTTGTCAGAACATTTAGTTCACCTCATCTATGTTGGTTATTATAAATATCAGGCAGAATTCTCTTTAAGGCATTTTTATTATTATGAAGAATATATTTTCCGTGTCTGCTCGTCCTCTTTTGCTTTTTAATAACGTTTTGTAAACATTAGTCTCAGGGATTAGGAATTGAGTGCCAAATTACGTGTGGGGGAGTTTTTATAGGCAGACATTTTGCTCAGGCCAACTCACTGACCACTAGCGCTAAGTCAAAGTTGTTGGCGAATTCATATTTGCTAGACTTTTGTGACTTGTGTCCCTTGTGGCTTCAATGGAGACTGTGTTTGTGACTTGGGGAAAGCTCGACAAACCCAACATAATGGGTTATCAATGTTGCTAAAATGTGAAGGTTTTGCAGTGAACTCGCTTTAGTTTAATGTAATTAAAGCAATATACAGTATAATGGACAGCTGGATCTCTGCATTTGGCCTATTTTTCTTGTTAAAAAAGCCATTAAATATTTTTCATAGTTCGACAGATAATGGCTGTATAACACTGACTTCATCTTCAAAACCCCCTAAGACTACAAATATCATTGAAAGGGCAAAAGATTATAAACACCAAGGTCGCTACTGAAGGAAAGGGGAAAAAAGGATAAATTAAATCAAATGGGCAGATTATGAAATGGGATGGCGCTAACTAGTAACATATGGTAGAAAATGACAATAGTTAAATAATGATTATCTTACATAATTTTGGAATTAGCAAGAGTCTATAATTGCGCACTTTTTAGAAGTACCATTCATTCACATTTTGGTGGCAAGAAAAGAATGGCGCCCCCAGGAAGAGGCTCAGATCTTAACATTAAAGGAGAGGTAACCACAGCATTGATTTTGCCCACAGTCTCGTGCCAACACTGTCCCAAAGAGCTTTTTTCAAACATTTAAAAATTCTCCAGCTTCTTATGTGCTAAGGTTGACCTTATCTTCTATGCTGTAGGATTGATGTGACTGCATTCTGTTGCTAGTTCAAGAATGAAGTGGTGTCTGTGTGGCATCAATCCTACAACATGCAAATTGAGGCCCATCTCAGCAGATGAGACGCGCGGCTGATCCCAATCATAACAACCTTTTTAAAATGAATGTCATATAATACCTAGTCATATTCTTGGTTGCATCAACAAGCTGCTCAACCCCAGCAGGGAATCCTACAAACAATCTATTATTTTATGTTTAAGGGTATTCCTTTCAACTGTTAATGCTACCTCTATTTATAATGTTAGAAAAGGAAAGTTGCTAAATAGAGTAAGAGGTCTTGAATGAAACCAGTTTCCGGGTAATGAATGCCTTGCCGAAGCGCTTTTAGTATTTTCGCTGTGTAAACATACAGCAGCTCATCGGTAAAGGTCCTGTAGATGCTCAGAGATAATTACATTTACAGTAACGTGCTCTATATTAATCGTACGCTTTCCCCGAATCACTTGAGAAACCTGGTTAACAGAGGCATGGATCAGCATTGTTATAAATAAGGTTGAAAGAAGGTCAGAACACATAATATTTTTAAAACAGTGGGTAAAATGATGTGATTTGACTCTTCATCATTCTAAATTGTTATAGCCATGACATATAGATTTGTACATTTCTAGTGGAATTGAGGAAATCAACTATTATCCTCTTCAAGATCTTTCAACACTTTCCGCTAAATACTTTAACAATCTCAGATCTCTGGGTTTAAAGCATAAGACAATGTCCGATATGGACAGAAGGGCCTTGGTGGACGATATCTGCGTATTTTACTACAGCTGCTTGTCAGACCACAGTTTATTAGCTCCAACTGCAAAGTTGCCAAATGAATGTTTATTAGCCCCTGGTGCATATAGCAGGAAAAGAAAATCGGAGGGAGTCGGGACATAGAAAAACATGTGTGTAGAGTACAGGGTACAGGTTCAGACGAGATGCTCACATTCTCTTTAGCCTATGTCTGTGGGAAATGTCTTTACATACCTTCGGCAAGGCATACTTTGGGAGCTTCATTGGCACAAAGTCATTTCGTCGGTATGATACGTAGTATTTACTCTGGTTTCCTGAGGTTGTCTGCAAAGGCACCAAGAACATTTTAGCATTGTTACAAGAATACAGGCATGCAGCAACATTCACTCGAAACTAAATGTTTGCAATAATTGTGAAATCTGCATAGATGTGTGGCTTTCACTGTACAGATATCTGCATTGAAAATTAAAAACATAACGTGTAGCCATTCATGGCCCGCCATCAGGCAGCCACTGGCCTTAAAGTCCCAGGACCCATCTGTCATCACCGGTCTGGCCCAGCATGTTGAACAAAAATTCAACTGGCAAATTCACTAAAGCCTAACTTGGATTTGCACTTGAAAAACTGGGGTGGTCCAAGTTCAAATACGCAAGAACCAAGTTCTTTCTTGTGAGTCCCCATCGCCCTGAACAAATTAAATAAAGTACTGTAAAAAAATTCTAAAAAAATAGTTAATTGAAGACATGAACCCCATTCCATGCCTCTTCTTCCCTCATCCCATCCCCAGTAGAATGTAGGGTTAAAATGAATTTTAAAAAACCTTAATATTCCACATTCCACAATGAAATGGCTCAATCTACGATGTTCTACCTTGGGTTGAAAGTACATATTCTGCAAGTGAACCTGTGTTCACTGTTCCATAAATCACACAGCCTGGCATCGTATCTCGACAACGCGCACTTGTCGAGCCATTCAAAGCATCAATCACTGTCCAACCCCATCTCTACAGGACAGCCATCAAGCTCCATTAATCACTCTGATCTGCTGCTAACTGATATGATTTCTATTTTTTATGTTGACAGAGGGAAGAAATTGTAGAGGTAGCAGTACGGAGAATTGACACCTGATATATACTTGATTACATTAAAGATATTTATGGAGAAAACAGTTTTGAAAGGATTTAAACATTTTCCTTGAGCTGACAGAAGAAAATATGCTCTTCCTTTACAATTACATCGGATGGTCTATAAAAATGTGCGTACAGTCTCACTTTTGTGAGGTCATGGTTACCTCAGCTTAAGTTAACTTTGCAAAATAAAGAAACACGTTGTTGTTGTATTAGGAACATTTTAGATGAGCGTAAAGTAAAAAAACAAAATTAAATAGATCTTTATTATTATTTTATTATTTTGAACAATCTTTTATTATTATGACCACCTTACAGCTTTATTTTACTTGTGCCGATTTACCTTAAGGAAGATGTAATCGTCCTGTACGGTCAGAGAATTTCGATCAATGTTTCCAGCGAATTGCGATGTTGGTGTTTTGTCAGAGCAGTTCCGAATGTGGCATGTCACGTATCGATAACCTGCGGAGAAACCAAATCAATACTGAAAACATTAACTATCTGGAAGAAAATCCCAAGATGACGAATGCAGTTCCCACACTTTATGTACAATATATGTCACTAACGGCGGGTCAGGCTGTGGATCCACGCTGCAGTACAAGGAAAGGCACCCCCATGCGGTGATGAAGAGTAACACAGATTCCTGGTAGAAGAATCAGCAACCAGGGGTCCCCAGGAATGCAGGAACACAAAGATAATACAGGGAGCAGGCAATCGGATAGTCGGGGTCACGAGCAAAGGTCAGGGCAGGCGGCAAACAACGTGTAGTCAGGTACAAGCAGAGTTCAGGCAACGAAAAGCAAAGAGAGGGTACAAAACGCTAGTTTCCAATATTTCAGTATTTCTCTGAATAACTAATTTCACCAATTATCCACAAACAAAGCTGTATATACATTTTAGGGATCACGAAACCTGTTAAATCTTCTGTAAGTGGTCTTTAGTTCTAAAATATAGACTTTTTATAAGCTAGTCTATCCCTTGGCTACTCAAAATGGAATATTTGGGTAGTAGCCCTGTGATCAACGGAGTTGGGCAAACTGGCCATAGCACACCGACCGATTGACCTGTGCACAAGTCATGCATATGTCCAGATGCTAACTTCTAAAGACTGAACATAAGGATGAATTTTAACTGGATCATGTCTCTCTCCCTAACATATTGGTATGATCTTGTCAATCGCCATTGCCCAGATAAATACCGTATTTTTCGCTCCATAAGACGCAGTTTTTTTCCTCCCAAAGTAGGATGAAAAATCAGCCGCGTCTTATGGAGCGAAGATGCAGCGCTTCAACTCCTGTGTTGGAAGCGTTTGTCTCGGGTGCCGGCGCTTTACGCTGGGCGCCGGCATATGACGTCAGACGCCGGCGCTCAGCAGTGAAGCGCCGGCACCCGAGACAAACGCCTCACGCTTCCAACACAGGAGTTTAAGGTAAGTGACCGGGGCGGCGGCGAGATCCTGAGAAGGGGGGGTTAGGGAAGTTAGAGCGGCGAGATCCTGAGAAGGGGCGTAGGGAGCTTAGAGGCGGAGATACTGAGAAGGGCGGGGTTAGGCGAGTTAGAGCGGGTCGAGATACTGAGAAGGGGGTTAGGGAGTTAAGGGAAGATACTGAGAAGGGGGGTTAGGGAGGGAGCGTCTTACTGTGGATGTGGTAATTGTGTCTTACTGTGTTTGTGCAAGCATAAAACTCCTATTTGTGGTCTTACTTGTGTGTGTGTGTTGTCCTTACTGTTGTGTGTGTGTCTTACTGTGTCGGGTGTGTGTCTTACTGTGTGTGTGTGTTCTTACTGTGTTCTGTGTGTGTCTTACTTGATTCTGTGTGTGTGTCTCACTGTGTTCGGTTGTGTCTTACTGTGTCTGTGTGTATTCTTACTGCTGTCTGTGTATCTTACTGTGTCTGTGTGTGTCTCACTGTGTCTGTGTGTGTCTTACTGTGTCTGTGTGTGTCTTACTGTGTCTGTGTGTGTCTTACTGCGTGTGTCTTACTGTGTTCATAGCTTATTCAGTTATTGTAATAAATATTTTAGCCCATTTTTTAGCTCAAAATATTTTTTCCTTTTTTTTTCTCCTCTAAAATCTAGGTGCGTCTTATCAGCAGGTGCGTCTTATAGAGCGAAAAA